>CM041040.1:7201872-7420674 GCA_023078785.2 Hyles euphorbiae
TGCGCAGGTGAGCATGGTTGCCTATCTTTTGTTACGCAAGGGCGAAGGGGCTGAACTTCCCGTAGCGCCGGAGACGATGCAGAAGCTAATTTGTATTGACAACAAGTGTTTTAAGGGTTAGGTTGCTATAATAGATATTTCTCAGGAATGGTGCGTTACCTTTTCATGGGAGTGGTACCAGGGGAGGTGCGACACTCCCTCCACTCCTCCCAACCGACCCCCTCGTGCTGCCCTATTCTAAATTCTACTACTTCGGCTCATTGTTTTGATTTTGATTCGCTTTACATCACTCTGCCCAATAGGCACTTGGCATTATTCATAATGCCCGGGCAATGTGATAAATTGATTGGTTATAATCACATTGCCCGCTCTTATTGGGCATTATTCATATTGCCCGGGCATGATGAATAATGCCCGATTAATCACTTGGCCCATAACATATATAAGCGCAAAGTTCCTACGCAATGCATAACGTACATTCGTATTCTATCGACGGTGAATGTACTCGCAAACTCGATATTTGTGTGTTCCATAAATTATAGTAAGCAAATGTGAGTTTTTATACAAGAGTGGCGAGCAATAACAGAACGGCCTTATCTGTGTGCGTAACCCTTTTGATATAATGGGTCAGTTATTTAGCCACTAAATGACACTATAATACACTGAATTTTAGTGTATTGAGTGGGGATGATGACGGCGACCCTAGTTCCGATAATATAAATAATTCACACACTAATACCTTTCTAACCATATTCGGCTGTTGTGTACGTAGCTACAAGGCTAAAACCAACGGATCGTGGATATTTGCTATAATACATAATATGTTCTAAGTTATAACAATTACTAGTTACGAGTATTTCATATATCAACGTCGTATCTAAGTTTACACAAACTATAATAAATCTGTTCCTAGTATATTTCTATTTAGCAAAATAAGTATCTACGAAAAATATATCACGTATTTTACATGCAGCTTCTGGTCATTCATCAATTATTAACAAATAAATTTGAATCATGTTGTCAGACAAAAAACACTTTATTTTTTAAACGGAAATTCAGTATCAAATAAAATGTCTATCTGTCTGTATCAGCCCATATACGTCCCACTACAGGGCACGAGCCTACTCTACAATCGAGAATACGATTGTGAATGTCTCAAAATGTACATTTTCCTTAGTTAATTTTTCGTGTTAGTTCTTCTGTTCTCGTAGTTTGATAGATGTTCTGCTATTCGAGGCGGACAGAAAACAAACAAATCAAAGAACGTAAATATCTGCTCAACAGAACTTGGCTTATAAATAGAGTGCCTAGCACAACTTTATTTTGTGTAACACATAGATTCTAGGTATTATATTTGGACCTAACCTTATTTAATGGTAATAGTAAGTCAAACATAAATTCTGTGAAGTGGCCCCTGTATTTCCGTTGCAAATTTATTTACGTTGACCAGCTAACGGCACTTAACTGGAAAAAAATGAAGACTGAATATGAAGTCAAAAGGGACGTTATACATCTACAATACAACATTAATGTTTTTTCTTTTTTTGTAATGACGAACTCGCTTCACGCTTCGCAAGTGACATGATGGGGTCACTCAGTGGCAAAGGAGTGCTGAGACAATCGGTCCCATGCTAGCGGAAGCGGGCGTTTGTACAGGAATAAAGAAAACTACGACTGCGCTGGTTCGTGTGAACTCAACCACGACAATGCACAACCGTTGTGAATCTACAAAATAACATACAGAGATGGCTAAAATTAGATTAAACCCTGAGAAACGTGCTTGTGACGCTTATTTGTTTGCTCACATTCAATAGTTTCATGATGTGGCAATTATTGAGGAAGATTTAATTTCTGATATACTTAAGTGTATTTTTTTATTTTGACAAAATATATTACTTGTTCCGTTTAAATTAACGAATATCAGATGTCAATCCAGTGTATAAACAAAACATTATTGAGTAATGTGTTTACTCAGTACTCATTAAAATTAACAATTTCCCTCGTAACTTATATTATTAAGTAATAAGTTCGTTTCTGAAAATTTGACAACTGAATTGATGTATGTTTAATTTTATATACTATTTACTGACCTAAATACATTATAACAAAATAAAATAACCTGAGTGGAAGGGATCGCTATCAATAGAAAATTAAAATGTAAACCATCACCCCAGACAAAACAACTTTATTTAATTAACATTGTGATAGTCACTTTTTTTTCATTTATTTTTAAGGAGCAACAAACAATTACACTTTGCTAATAACTATACTTAATATTAAGTTTCTAAAAATTTAATTAAAGTGCAACCAACCCCGTTGCCCACGAATTAAACATAACAGACAGATAGGGCCAGTGAAGACACAGAGGAATGCAGCTCCTATGTCCTCCCTCGCTTCAACTGCCTCATGATGCATTACAATAACAAATTTCGGGCAATAGGAAGTATTATCCTACCGACAAGTTAATATACAATAATTAAAATGTACTTAAATAAGGTCACAAGAAACAGATAACGTGTCTAATTATACAGGCACAGTTAGGTAATTCAAACAGGCTTGACATACAGAAAAAGAAAGGTAATTAATTATAAAGTTTGATAAAAAGGCTAAATTACAACATAACAAAGTTAAGTAGAATTGTTTAGGGTACAAATAATATTATTTACAGCCCTTTTGAATGATGCGGGCGAATTTGCAAAGATATCGATATCATAGAAATAATTATTATATGATTTAGGTATTCTGTGTAGCGGTGCACGTTCGCCCGCGTTCGTTTTACAATGTGTAATAGCAAAAAGATTTTGTTTTCCCTAAAAAAGTTCAATTTCAAGAAAATAATTAAAGCGGATCAACCTAAACAAAGAAAAGGACAGATTTTGTTTTATGTGAAGTGTAAACAATGAATTAACACTAAGTTTTAGAACGAAAAGATTCTGTATAATTTAAATTGTGTGGAAATTTTCCAAGACAGTCTATTCATACATTTACTTCAATAAATTTATTGAAGACATGCAGTTATAAGGATTCAATAGTCCACTAACATGGTTACTAGCGGCATAGTCAATTAATTATGTAAACGTACATAATACATGATCAGTAATTATTATATCTTGTTGACTAATGAGAAAGAAAACAAAATATGTTACGATATAATTTGAAATCGTTTATTTTTACTTTTGGTCACCAAGGAATAATTTAATTTCTTTTAGTTTTCATAGTTATTAAGCCTGCAATTATAGCTTAATACGACACCCTAATGTTTTTATTACTTCACTTCGGTTTTAAGATTACCTACTCCCTTAATAAACTCCCTTTTTTTTTTTTTACTCTTTGACCTATGTAAAGTTAACACCTATATGTATCAGCTCTGATCTATAATCTATGTTAATAATAGTTTTTCGTAAGTTGATAAAAAACAAGTGTTGAACTTAAGTTCCAAATAAGAAAGACAGTGTTTTGTGATAACTTGAAGATCTAAATATATACCTATAAACAAATTAACAAACAAAAACTTGTGTTCAAGAAACAATTTGTGTTTAGTTGGAAGGTATTCTGTGATTAACCAATATCAACAATCAACGCGCATAGCCGAGCGACTGTCACGGTTTCGTTCAACGCTAAAGTGCTATAATCGCGTGCGCTCCTCTTCACGATCCACAACCGCCCCGTGCGCCATTGACTAAGTAACGCAGATAAGTCACACATATAGATTGGCCATACTCTGTCTCTCAGAGGACAACTAGAAGCTTTGATGCGTTTTTTGATGCGAAATTAAAACATTTCGCTATTATTGGATTATAAATATGAACTGTAATGCGTGCAATACTTCACTACAACCCAACAGCTTCTTACACTGCAGGTTGTGTCAACACGATTACCATTACAAGTGCCTGAACATTAAATGTGATCAATTTTCTGCTCTGAGTGATGAATACCTTGCTTCATGGGTATGTCCTGCCTGTACCAATATTACGAGGCGCCATAAATCTAATTGCAATACACCAGTCCGCCAGCATGTGGTGCCGGAGGCCGATGAGTCAATCAACATGTCCCTTGATAATTCCGACACTAGTATTTCTAGTGGTAAAGGGCCCAAATTGAAGTCATCGTCTGAGCATATTACGGTTGAGAAAATTGGACAACTGATGGATCTCAAGTTAAAAGAGTCTCTGAATGGTTTGATGACGAGTTTCCGTAACATGATACAAGACGATCTGAAAGCAATGGTGAAACATGAAATAGCTAACGCAGTGGATCAGCTCCGAACCGATTTTAAGAGCTCGACAGCTTTCATACGCAATGAACAAGCCGTGATAAAAGCCGACCAAGCTTGTCTTCATTCTAAAATAGATGATCAAGCTTCTATTATCAACAAGCTTGAAAATGAGAACCAGTGTCTGAAAGAGACAGTACGGAAGCTGGATTCTCGCGTCTTGGCCATTGATAAAATGGCGCGAAGCCACAATATTGAAATTCAGGCTGTTCCCGAAAATCGCAATGAAGACGTCGTTGCCTGCTTCAAAAAGCTCACCGAGTTGCTTGATGTCAATATTGATGAGAACTCCTTGCGTTCATGTCGAAGAATCGCCAAAATGGATCCATCCTCCAATCGGCCACGGAATATTGTTGTCACACTCTCATCTCCCCGTCAGAGGGACATGATATTATCGGCTGCTCATCGCTTTAATAAGAAGAATCCAAATGATCCGTTGAACTCTCATCACTTGGGTATACCTGGTGACGTGAAGAGAATATTTGTGGTGGAACATTTGTCTCCTGAGACCAAGATGTTATTCGCCAATGCACGCATGACTGCTAAATCATGTAACTTCAAATATGTGTGGGTTAGGTACGGACGGGTGTATATACGTAAGGACGATAACGCCAATGCAATTTTTATAAAAAATATTGAGACACTAAATAAGATCTTGCCCTAAGCAGTATCAATTTTTCTTTTTTCTCGCTTCTGATATTAATAATATTATTTCAGTGATTAATATATTCCCCATTTGCTATTAGCGTCCTTATGGATATTTATTACCAAAATGTAAATAGAATAAGATCTAAAACTCATGATGTGTACCTTAATATTTTAAATAGTAACTATGATATCATATGTCTTACGGAAACCAATTTTAATGAAAGTGTGTATAACGATGAAATTTTTGACGCAAGATTTAATGTGTTTAGAAGGGACCGATATACAACTTGTATAAGTAAAAATGAAGGTGGAGGCGTAGTTCTCGCAATAAAAAAATGTTTTAATGTGGTTCGCCAGGTTTCTTGGGAAAGTGGTCTTGAGGATATATGGATAAGGATCATGCCCGATTCAGATAATGATATGACCATTAATTTTTGCCTTTGCTACCTACCCCCTGACTTACCGCGTCAAAATCTGGACGACTTTTACACAAACTGTCAGAATATAATATTAAACTCTGATTCTCACAGCCAATTTTTATTTGTTGGTGATTTTAACACCCCAGATATTACATGGAAGAAGGCTTTACATTCTTCTCACGCAATACCTTCCTCAGCTAACGACCCGAAGTCTAATCTACTACTAGATTTTTCCAATTTATGTAATTTATATCAGTTTAATACCATACCCAACATCAACAACCGGTGTCTTGATTTAGTATTCTCCACACTTGACGGCATTGATGTCCACGAAGTTTCCCCTATTAGTCGTTTAGACAACCATCACCCGGCTTTAAGCTTTACCATAACATTTGCTAAACAGTTGAAAAATTTTGTACCCAAACGGTGTAAGCGACCTAACTTTTATAAATGTAACTATGTTAAGATAAATGAAGAATTACGTCAGACCGACTGGTCCCGATTGCTTTCTTCCTCTGACATTGATGTTAACGTTTCTGCTTTGTATAACCATCTCAACAAATTAATTCGTAACAATACCTGTATGACAACCCATGGCTCAGATGGTTCTCCTATCTGGTACACTCCAGCACTAAAACGATGTATAGCAGAGAAACTTAAATACCACAAAATGTACAAAAAATATAAAAATCCCCGTGATTATGATACATTTGCACTCTTACGCACCCGCAGTAAGAAATTAATAAGTCAATGTTATAGCCTTTATTTATCTGTCGTTGAAAAATCTCTGTCCTCTAATATTAAATGTTTTTGGAGTTATATTAATAATAAAAAATCTTTAAATAATAATGTTCCTTTAAATATGAAATATGGTGAACTTAACGCATCAGACCATGTAGGAATTTGTGAGCTTTTTTCGAGTTATTTTAGTTCAGTATTTGAAAGCGATCGCAACACCAGTTATGATCCTCTTCCTATTTGCAATAATAATCAATATAATAACAGCGCACTGCACACCATCACGGTTACTCCTCAAATAATACTGCAAAAAATAAAAAAACTCGACTCGTCTAAAGGGCCCGGGCCAGATGGTTTACCCTCGTTTTTTGTTAAACAGTGTGCCGATGAACTTACTAATCCATTAAATATCATTTTTAATCAGTCTTTGCGACTCGGGGTTTTTCCTTCTTACTGGAAGAAAGCACATGTGGTGCCAATTCTTAAAAGTGGCAATGCGTCTTTTTGTGAAAATTATAGGCCCATAAGCATTCTCTCGTGTTTCGCTAAGTTATTCGAATCCGTTATTTACGATGCCATATACTATCATGTAAAGCCACAACTATCCTCTAATCAGCACGGTTTTGTTAAGGATAGATCCACTATTAGCAATCTATTAGAATATAAAAATTACCTATGTAATGCCTTTGCAAGAAATATTCAAGTAGACTCAGTTTATACAGATTTCTCCAAGGCTTTCGATAAAGTGAATCATTATATTCTCTGCCTTAAATTGGAGGAATTTGGTATACATGGTTCTCTATTGCGGTGGATTCGATCATATCTCAACATGAGAAGCCAACTAGTTTCACTGAAGGGGGCATTATCATCTCCTGTAATCATCACGTCCGGAGTACCACAAGGGTCTCACTTAGGTCCCTTATTTTTTATCATCTTCATTAACGACCTCGTTGCACGCTTACGATGCCCTTGTTTGCTGTATGCGGACGACCTAAAAGTATTTAATGGTATATCCAGCATCCGTGATGCTATTACTTTGCAACGTGACCTTGACCTTATCTTTCAGTGGTGTTCGGCAAACCGTATGTTCCTGAATGTCAAAAAATGCTTTTGTATATCATTCACTCGCAAAATTAACAAGGTAACTTTTGATTACAAAATACAAGATCACAGTCTAGAACGCAGAACAGTCGCAAAAGACCTTGGCATTTTATTTGACGACACCCTATCATTTCGAGACCATTATGACTATATTGTTGGTAGGGGTTCTAAAATTCTTGGTTTTATAGCTCGAGTAACTAAACCCTTTAAAAATCCCCGCAGTCTTATTTACCTTTTCGAGGCCTTAGTTAGGACCATATTAGAGTACGGCGCTGTGATTTGGTCGCCTTTTTATCAATTACATATTGATCGGGTAGAGCGTGTTCAGCGCAACTGTTTGAAAATATTATGCTTCCGCCTAAACCTTCACCGTAAATTAAAGTCCTACGAAGATAGATTAAATCATTTCAATATGTTATCATTAGAATCAAGACGAAAAAAAAGCGATTTCGTTTATCTCTTTAAAATAATGCATTCTAGGATTGATTCTTCTTGTTTATTATCTAATTTAAGCATTAACATTAATCTAAGAAGTCGCAAGCCCAATACTTTCTCCCTTAGAGTATATCGCAATAATACTTCTTATTATAATCCCATAATACGTATGTGTAGACAATATAACGAAGTCAGCAAAGAATATCCTAATGTCGACTTATTTAATAATAATATCAACTCTTACAAACGACAAATTCAATATATCCTCAAAGATTCACATCCCATAAACCGCACATAATGATATTGTTTAGTTAAGGTTACTTGTTACTCTATCTATTACCTTATTTAACTCTGTAGTGTGTAGCTTTACTTGTTAATTACTTTTTGGAACACATGTTTTGGGTTATAATTATTGTCCAATAATATGTATTATATTACGTATGAAGCTTACATGATTGTAACCTGTTTTGTGTTTAATAAAAAATAAATAAAATAAATAAAGATAAAACACGGACCCTATAGGGCATAGTTTGTCAAATAAACCTATCGCAGTTTCCATTGTTCTAGAAACTCTCTGAGCATGCCTTAGCCTCGCAATTAGCAGATGATAATATAAATAAAAGGACCTGATTATCATAAAAATACTGATTTCCCTGAAAGAAAATATGCCCATAAGATCTACACTGACGCTAGACTAACTGGCAAAGCAGTCCATCGAATGATGACTGTTATATTGATAACCGTTTTTCATCAATCCGTATAGGCAAGAGCCTTTTTACGACTCAGGTAAATCCCCGAACCGAATTTAGGTTCAATTACGCGGTAAAAATACTTGTAGATTTAAAATCACGATTTTTGACAAAAAATCATCTCAGATTATTCTCATTATTTTTTACTATATCATCTTGGATGATGGGAATCATGGGAGTTAGAGTAAATACGTCAATATCACCCTGTATATTTATTTCAAAAATCACTTTTTAATATGAAAAAAACGAAAAAAAAACATCATCGTCATCCTTTTTTACGTTCCAATGTTTATAAGTTATAGCCAAAACAAAAAAAAATGCTTGTTCATACAAAGAAGGCACTTTGAAATCTAGTACATGTAGCTGTAAACCATTGTAAGGCATTCCAAGTGAATCGTACATACGAACGCGCACAAGTACATACTGGCACACATTGACACCTCCGCAGGCTGCGCTAATGTAAGTTGTTTAAAAATCAACTTGAAGAGTCGCCATGCCATGCGGCAGTATTCGCTCCGCGCTCGCCACTCGGCGGCCGGCGCGCCAACAGTCACTAAGATAACTCTAGTGGAGGCACTCTACCTCGAAAGCCGCGCACACCTGCATCTAAACCGGTTTCTCAAACATGATTTCACTCTCTCAGCACCACTAGCGTTGCCTAATTTACGCACTCGGACTTGGGTGTTTCTACTATACATTTTTTTTTATCTGATTCTTACTTTTACATTTTAGATAATCTACAATAAAACAGAACCTTTGGTATTCTAAATAAAACAATATATTTAGTCAGTACGTCAAGAACAATGTAATAATTTATGCATGATTCAACACTTCGTAGCTTACGAAGGCGAAAATGCGAATAATTTTATGAATAATCGGATACCTATTGGCAACGATATTGCGTTGCATATTGACCCGTCGAGATCATATAAGATATCGATAGTGTATATTTCACCTACTTTATTGCGAGGACATTTTGTTATTTGTATTATCTCTCTAAAGGATTTCATGTAAAATAATACCACATGCGGCACATATTTCATTTAAAAATACTGGTATACAAAAGGTGCAACATTAAAAAAATATATGTAAACACAGGAAAGTAATTTTATTCGTATTTTATGGATTTTGTGAGATTGAAGCAACATGCATTTAAGAACATGTATTTTGTACGAATAGCAAAATCATACGGTACATATTTATTGCGAACAAGAAAAACCCACGTGGAGATACATAGTCGAATTGCGAAAGGAATGACGTTTCACATGCGTTTCGTGGAATGAACGAGGAAACAAAGAGAAGTAAAAAGTTAATCAGCGCGATACTTTTTATGTTTTAGTTTCCATATCTCGGAATCCATAACTATAAGGCCGTGTTCAAACGGCACGTATGAATACTATTTAAATTTATTTTTACATAAACCATTCCATATATGTACATATTAACCATATGTATATCGAAAATACCTTATGAGTATGTATTGACTTCGGAATGTAAGAAACCTTTTTGTATTATTTGAGGATGAGCTATATTTATGAAGTTTTTTTGATGACTAATAAATTGAAATCTATATGTATATCCTTGACGGCCCGATTTATTCCTGCCTTAGTTTTTGACAAATAACTTTGCGGAGCTCGTTTGTTTTCAGACTGATTAGAATAAAAAAAGGAAACAAAAATGCAAGATTTCTAACTCGCTTATTGCACGTAGTAATTATATTAGCTGTGCTGTATGAGGGACGTAGTTTTAGTCACCTCAAGGAAATAATATATACTTATCATATATGTATATTGTAGCTGTCGTGATTTATAAAAAGGCCACAAATAAATGAATACAAAAAGTATGTTATCAAATAGTGCTGCAATAAATAGCAATAGCAATCACAAATAGCAAGTGCAGTCAATAATAACATTTTACAAATTATTCATATAAACAAAATTTTGCGATATGTGATTGTGACTCACAAATTCCAAAGCCCATTATTTTTATACGATCTTTTGTAACCTATTTAGGAGTGAGTGAAATAGGCGACATTCCGAGTAAAATACCGCTTAACAATTAGTTTATTTGTGCAATTTTAGATGTGAAAATGGTGATAATTCGCATTACTAGTATCAAACATGCACGAATAGAAACAAAAATATATTTTATTCAATGAAATCAAGATGACTGTCACCGGCACGGATAATGCCTAGATGAGTAAAGGAATGCCGTGATTAATTAAAGTAGACTGTGTAAGTTTTGCATTTTAAAAACCATTATATCAGATCATAATATACCTACTGTATTATAGTAGTAGAGTAAAAATACAATAAATATATTTATTAATAAACGGCATACGTTTACAAGTTTGGAATTGATTAAAACAGATTCATGGTTTATTTATTATTAGATTTACGCGACTGTTATATATTGAAATAAAACTATTATTCGCGAATTTTGTCGCGGACTTGGTTTAAACTTTACATTTATAATGGGTCATGGGGCAGATCACGAAAGCTGTAAGTAAAGTAATAGAAACGTCGCATCGGGATGCGAAAAAATGTAAAAATTAAACCAAATCCGCAATAAAATCCTAAATTATAGTTATTTCAATGATAGATTTTTCGCTGATAAGGCTTATATGACATACCGAATTAAAGCTGGTCAAATTAGAATACCGTCCAATTCTCTAGGGCTAAGCAGATTTGAGTTATATTAAAAACATTTATGAAGCCTTTATGAAGCATTTTTTGACCACTGATCAACATTTTGTCGATCAGGAATTTTATTTCGCGGAATAAAAGAGTTGTTTCCCGTTACATGGTGTCATAGATTTATATTTATCAGATATGATTCAGAAATGTAGGTATTTCAAGAACTAACTGTAAAAACCTATTTCGTTTTCTTACACTATGTAATGTATGTGTAATGGAGACATGGCATGATTGATGATATCATCTTACAACTAAGTTAACTAAATCTGGATAACTATAGTACTTAGTTACCCCGCGTTCCATAAAAAGTAACTGTATATTAAAAACGCAATTAAAAGTGATGAGCTTTATGGGACCTGTAAACTAGCGCGTTGAATGCCCTGTGAAGTCGAACAGAAGTAAACGTTACTCCGTTGAAGCACACTGCACAGAGAATAGAATACAGACCACCCCTACACGTAACGCAAGAGAGTCAACAAACCCACACCACACCGGCGAAACACCTTTACACAGAGGCAGGCGGCAGGACGGCCGACCCCCCGACGCGAACGCTTGCTTGTTGATACAACGAACGAACGTTGCTGCGAGCGAGCGAGCGGCGCGGCGTGCTAAATGCTAAGGTGAGTCGGAAAGTAAGTAGGTAGCTCTGCTTACCTGTACAAATCAGCAGCAACGCAAGCGGTGAAAGCAGCGGGTTGCGCCTCATCTTGCTGCTTCGGAAACTTTCTATAACTTCGTTCTTCAAAAAATCTTATGCTCCCATGTTGTGATGCACAATTTTTTAACACTTACTTAACTCCAACTTAACTGTCATGCACCTTAAATTCACACTATTATGATCGTATCTCATAGCAGACGACTTTGATATTTTTGTTTCGTTAATAACTATAAACTTTCACACATTTCAAATTGGTACACTTCGCGAAAGAATCTCATTTTCCAATCCTCAGTGTAAACTTTGGCGCGAAGGCAACGTCACGACCACAGTGAACACGTTAAACACGGCCGGCGGTCGACCCGTAGCTGAACACATTTCAAATCACAAAGGGTCGCGCGTGAAAGAGACGACAAGCATTTTGCCCGTTACCGTAGCTTGTGTTGTCTTGTCCGGGAATGAAGTGGCAACAACGCGCTACTGGTACTGCAGTCTCGCGAGTTTTTCACCAGAGGGCGGCTCTAAATTAAAATTCTGTGCTGGTAAAGCTGTTCTTGACTGCAATAAAGACGTACAAATAACCTGTAACCATTTACCTATATTTATGTATTAAAGTAACGATTGTTAAAATTAAGTGACACGGTTTGTACTTTATATCTTATTTCTACTTTGCTTTTTTTAAATTATGTTTTTTTTTTGTTAACAAACTCACTAAGCTATCAGTTGTTTTGTTAGTTTCATTTTAATATCTGTACTTATATAAAATTGTTTTGATTATTTAAAATCAAGTGCAGACTGCATCCAAAATTATTTAAGTAGCCAAAATACGAATAAATAAAATAGCCTCAATCGGGCTGAGGCCTTCGTAATTATGATTACTAGTTATTATAGGCGAGTAATTAATAACAATAGATTCTCTATTATAGTCATATACTTACACACAATACAATACCTTTATATCTCCGAGGTGTAAACAGAGTTACTACCAATAGCAACCACATTTTAACAATGTTATAACCGCTCCAAGATGCAAAATTGATTCTTTAAAACGATTATTTTCATCCTCTTTGCTTAATATTTCTTTATTTATTTTTAAATTAATATATTTCGAAAAATATATTTTGCACACCACTAATTTAAATTAGTTTATAAATAAATGACACGGCATTGTGTTTGTAATTTTAAAAATAACATTTAATATTATTCTCTTTTTACTGATGTCCTTTTTGAATTATTAAGGTGTGACTCATTCCTAAACATTAAGATATTATGTACCCCCTACTTAAGTAATGCTAACACTTGAAATGCTTTAGAGTATTTCTCTTTCACTTCATCATTAACAAATACTCGCCAAATCCGACCTTTCTGTGTTTCAGTTTGACTGCTTTGATGTTAGATTTACGTAGAAATTATTATTTCTACGGCGGATATTACGCACCCAAGTTACCTTCCCAACAAAATAAAGAATTCATTGTTCTAATAAATAATTTAAATATTAAAAAAATGAAATTGAAGATGGGAGCGTCCTTATCTCTTTAAATGTACATATACTAAAACGGTGAAGCCTGAAGGAAAAGATCGTGAGGAAACCTGCATACCATAGCGATTTATAAAATTACTATGGTATGTAAGTCCGCCAACCCGCAGTAGGCCAGCGTGGTGGACTATATGGCCTAACCACTCCCAATCGTACTCTCGATTGTAGAGGAGGCCCGTGCCCTGCAGTGGAACGTATAAGTGCGTCAGTGAGAGCATTTTTTTGTTTTAATTTTTTTGTCGGTTTCGTTATACGCGCATTACATTAAAGCCACACATTGGATGCAAAATATAATTACCTACTGAAATCAGGAGAATATTTATATAAGAGAGGGAGCGCTAGTACTTCAAAAACGTATATAAATAAAGAAAGAAAGAAGAAAGATGAGATAGTATAGAGGGTACACCACAAACAAAATGTTTATATAAAATGTACGGTACCGTACCGCTCCTTCTATCTCTGTCTCTGTCACGCTTACGCAGTAACATTATCTGCGCTCTCGCTTTACTGGGTTCCCGCGTGCACGCATAATACGCAGACTGTTTCCGATGTCCGCTCTAGTATAATTGTAGTATAATACCTCAATAGGTGGTACCAGGCCGCCTTTTTCTGCCCTCCTATTGACTGATATTTGACAGGTTGTGAAACATGCAGATTTTTTTTTTACAAAATATATTTAAAACATCTTAGGTTTAGGTATATTTAATTCCACTATGAACAAAACATGCATAAAATTATCATAAAGATGGCCTTGGGATGGTTCCAGGGACCACCATTCGTCCGCGGACCACTGGTTAAGAACCACTGCTTTAGATTAAACATACTCTTAGATTAAAATATAAGCTTTATTCCTAGGAATATATTACATGTTGTGAAATTAGGTACAAATACTATTACTATATACCTGGTAATTTCCGTATCGGCATATACCATTTTTACTGGATTTTCACTAAAAGGTAGCATAAATATATAACAAAAAATTAAATTCCATTCAAAAAATAAACCCCTTTAAAATTAGGGACGACAAACATTTAATATGGTACTTTTTGCGGTTTGCTGAATTCATTTTGTTTCCCAAGTTTCCTTTGACAAACAAGACATTTTCGGTTCTGTACAAAATCGCTTACAATTAAAGCCCTGTCATAATGGGGATGATGACAGTAACAACGAATTAATGAAATTATGGTTTAATATAATAATGTATAATAGAAGGATTCTCAAAATAAACATTTGCTTTAGTTTTTAATTAAGATTAAATATATTTTTGCAAAAATAAAAGTACAAAACCTAAGGATCCGCCATATTAGATGAAACGCCAATCAGAAGCGAGTGACGTGTCACTTTCGTAAATACATAGAGGGGACACTGCAAACAAAATGTTTGTAACAAAATGAAGGGTACATTCTATTTCTGTCTCTGTCACGCCTACGAAGTAACATATCTTCCCTCTCGCTTCAATGTGTACCCTTGTGCACGCACCATACGCACAAATTTTGTTCCCGATGTCCGCTCTAGTATAATACCTCAATGCGTAAATATTACTTAGTCATAACGCGAACTTGTTGGCTAGTTTTGGTCATTTCTATGTTATTCAGTATATTTATCTAATATTTCGTAATGCAATCAGATTTGTGCTACCTACGAAAAAGGAACATTACTCATGGAATAAGGATTCATCGCAAATAGCTTAAAATTTGGAACTATGCGATATTCCATATCACTGTTTAATTGGAACATTAATAACGTTTTTCAGTACTCATATACACAGCGATTGGCTGATAATAATACCGAAAGGAAATAAATGAATCGTAGCTCCGATATTTATCGCTATTGTTATTTATAATAATTTTAAATTTTGATATGTCGTTTTCCGGACACGTCAAACATTATGAACATTGTAAATAAAGTTATTATTTCCGTCAAAATAGTGTTCACGGAAATTAATAATCGAATTTAAAGATTAAGATCCTGGATCTTGCCTTTCCATTTTTAGCCATATATTTCTAACTTTTTTATCCATTGAAACATTAATAAACAAATTGATCGGAGTTTGTATCGATGTATTATTACATTGCGGAACTACACATCATCGATCCACATTAAAACTCGGCATTACTATTAAAAATAATAAAATGTATATATCACAATATACACGTAAACATTGCACGAGCAAGCATTTACAAAAGCATGACGTCACACACGGACGCCATTACTATTACGGCGTTTTTGAGCAAAGGTTAAAATGTGAAATTTAAAACGTAATTTTTCGCGCAAATCTTTACTTTTTTTCAAAAATTAAATTCATTTTAAGTATTGTTAATGTACATACGAACATTCTGAAGTATTTTTTCAAAATCAGTCATCATGCCTATTCAAGCCCCGAACATGGCATGGAACGTAATATTAAAATTAGAAACACAAATACTGGATGGATCAGGGTTAACGAATGAACGATTTACATAATTGTTTCAGGATTTTTAAAGATTTACAATTTGAGGAAGGTAAGCGGACGTGAAATAGAGGTAAATAATGAATCCATTATTTTAATAACTTCTGTATTTATGTTATTACGAACGTAATAATAAGGAGGCTAATAATACATATTTTTGAATGAAGCTAAAATAAATATACGTGAAACATTGATTGAGTTGACTGATAACCGATACACTATATCTATTGTAAATTATTATAAATTCACTAAACCAAGCAAACGAAGTTGCGGGCAACAGGTAGTTATGAAATAATTTTACTTACAAAATATGTAAGCGACGGAATTATTAATATCGCCGCCAAGGAAGAGACAGGTATTAGTAAACAATTTCACTCTTAAGTAGTGAGTGCGTAGTTGAGCAATTAAGTAATTACAGCTAGATATTAATGTCGACATGTCTACTATGTATGATATGTGGCTGATTATAAATTAATAATTAAATAACACCCAACAGTCACATACATAGTCCTGACCCCACACTAAGACCGAGTCTTGTGTCGTGGGTATCAGGCACTACGAGAGACTTTTCGGTCTCACAAACACCCAGACCCGAAAGAAATATTTGTGGGCCGCACAAACATTTCTCTCGGTGCTGGGGGATCGAACCCGCGGCCTCTCGTTTCACTGGCGACGTCTAACCAACTGTGTCAAAATGTGATTATCACACATAATTCCCAAAAGTCAGAGGTATATCCAGGGATATATACCCGCGAATGTCGTGAACATGTAGGCAGCCGCGTCTGCTCCATTGCTTACAGGCCACAAAGCACATCAGTTCTGAAATTAATTGATTTTATATCTGACTAACGGTCGAGCCTAGTTCCGCGGGTGTAGATAGTTTTTGACTCCAGTCTACATTAAAAATATATCTTTTGATTGGTGTAAAAACTGTTTTATATTTATACTCAATCTAACTGCCGTCCTCTAAAATGCTTCTTCCATCCCGTCTCGTTATATTCCGTCCTAGACTTCTTCGGAATGAATGAGTTCCGCATAATAAACATACGCATGTGATATTTAATGTTTTTTATTTCATTTTCATAATTATTATTCATTCAGACTTCAGTTTCGGTGACCCGTTAACTTTACATTTGTATTGTATTGTATCAGCCCATATACGTCCCACTACAGGGCACCGGCCTACTCTACAATCGAGAATACGATTGAGAGTGGTTAGGCCATATAGTCCACCACGCTGGCCTAGTGCGTGTTGGCGGACTTACATACCATAGAAATTCTTATAAATCGCAATGATATGCAGGTTTCCTCACGATGTTTTCCTTCGCCGTTTTAGTGCGTGGTGATTGTCTATCAATACACACATGACTCCGAAAAGTCAGAGGTGTGCCCTGGGATTCGAACCCGCGACCACCGTGAACATGTGGGCAGCCGCGTCTAGTCCGTTTACCTACAGGCCACCACGCACTTACAAAACTACTTTAACTTTACATACATACATACAACTCACGCCTTTTTCCCAAAAGGGGTAGGCAGACCGCAGAGGTGCCAGGGCACCGACATATCGCTTTGTATGTTCCGTCCCACGATGTGAAAGGTGGCGAGCCTATCGCCATATGGGGCACACATTCCTGACTCTGGGCTGATAATAAATAGAAAAAGCCCAAATCCCTTTCCCCAACTCGGGTTTCGAACCCGAGATCTCAGCTTTGTAACCGCATCCTCTTACAACTACGCTACCGACGCAGTTCCACGTTCACAAGCTTTATTGTAATTTTAATTTTAACTCACTGCATGTCGTTATTATTTTTAAACCTATTTAAGAGTTATACTCGTATTAATCTCACTTACACCCAAATACTGGAACGCAAATCAAATATTATGTTGCACTTAACTACATAAATCCCGCTTAAATGTACTGGCTAAGTGGGCCGTGCGCTGTTAAGAGCAACTTATTATTTGAATGGCGTTTGAGTATTCGGGCGTTAGTTTGATACCCCGCATTTCTTCACCAGATAGTGATGGATAAACTCGGCTATTGGGTGGAGAGTAAAGACCCAAGAAGCTTAGCCGGAGTGCCGAGGAGTCGTTAACTGTCTTTTTGACCGGGCTGTAAAAGGTGTCCGCAGAACCACTTTATCTCCTTCAGTAGTTTCTGGCTTAGTAGAAGCTACGCTGCAATTGTATTTCTTAAGCTTAGACATAAGTCTTCTAAACAGGCATTTTTGCTCCAAGACTAATTATAAAAAGGGTATTTGGCTATATTTTATGGATATGGATCCATAATATATTTTTTTTAATCTATTCAGAATTAATCACGTTAGAAAAGGCTTAAATCTTGTGGTAGGAGTAAAAGAAAGAGGATGCAAAACAAAGCTAGTGACGATTTCATGGATTTACGCGAATGTTACATATTGAAATAAAACTACTATACACGGATTTTATCGCGGATTTGATTATATTTTTTAACTTTCCGACGTTTCATTACTTACATTACTTTACAACTTTCCCACCCGCCCATAACCACGAATACAAAATATTCAAATGGCTTGATACATACGTGTCAAAAAACATAGATAGAACCTTCGAACAAAAAGTTAATTTGCTAAGAAAAATGTAATGCTGATATTTGTAGTGTTGATGAAAAAGTGAGCCTGTCTGCGTAATGTATTTACAGGTAGATACGATCTTGTATCGACGAAAATGTTCTCGTCAAAATAATAAGAATAGTATTTCTCTATTCACATTTTGTTACATCGGATATGTTAATGTTATAGATTGGATTTCGAGTATAAATCCTTGTTAGCTATATTATGAAAACATATTTCAAATTACACGTTAAGGGTATATTTTTGGTTTTATTTGTAGTTCCAAATTTCGCCACAAACCAAAATATTTTAAATGATCTGTATTTGCAATTAACGTCATGGCTGCGTGTGTTGCGGTTGATTGGAATCGTTTGAATGCCTCAGGTACGGATACAGGTATATGTCGCAATTACTGTGTTTATTTGCACTAGTATCGAATATAATGTCAAATATTATATTCTATGAAACCAGTCGTAAAACTGGTGTCTACTTTAGTCGATATAATTGTACGTTTCAATTGTGTATTATGAAAATATGGGTAAAATAATTCAGGTCGCAATAAAACGGGCGCTGCATATCTAAACAAATGTGTTGTTTTTTTTCTTAATCAACAAGAGTTTCTAATCACCACTGTTCAATGAAAGATATTTAATGGAACTATAGAATACAGGGTCACCTATATGCTATGAGTCATGTGGGACAGAACGTGATAGAACAGGGTGGGTTATGACGGGACGGGATAGGAAAAGTAGAACAAAGGACGGCAATGACATTGAGTTTAAAATTAAATATAAATCAAGCAATACGCGTAATAATATGTTGCTCATATGGACTGAACACAACACATGTAGATGAAACTTGGCGAAGCCTGGCCGGCCCCTAATAATTAATATTAATGTAATTACGTACCTATTAAAGTTGAGTGGAACCTCTCAATTATTAGTCTGGATCAAAATATTTCCCCCCAACTTCGATATTGATTAAGATTAATTAAACTAAGTAAATGGATTATACTTAAATTAATTTTACCAAGCGTCAGTGAATATATAGCTCGTGCACGTCACCAACAAACAATATACTTACCAAAATACAAGACATTATTGCTTAATACGAAAGTCTTTTACATAATTAGATACAGTATTCACTTAATCAATTGGCCTGCTCTAAATTATGCTTTTAATGCAGCGGCAGCATAACACGATATCAAAGATTTACGCGAATATTACACATTGTAATAATACTATTATTTACGGATTTTATCCGGGGGGTCCGACCCCATGATCACAAAAGCTGTAAAGTATGCAAAACGTGAAAAAGTAAAAAAATGTAAAAATTAAACCAAATCCAAGTTTTCATGTTCACCGCCAATTGTTTATAACTAAAGGTTACTTAATATATGACGGTACGGATCCCTAAAAAGAAAGAAAGGTACAAGATGTGACGTTGGATACGTATTTAACTCGAAGTACATGTACTGCATAGAGCAAAACCGTTATTTATATAAATAGACACTGATGCACGCGCAAACAGAACCCTGGCATAGCGCCGTACATCTCGCTACTCATTTTTGTACGTACCAAAGTATTTCATAATGCATTTGTATTTTTCCTTTTATTACAAACAATAATTAAAGTCAACAAAGTCGTTTAACCACTTTGTTAGAAAGATTCTAGATACAAATGTAGACCGAGTGTAGAATTTTTAACCATATATTTAACTTTTAGTATGCCTTCGGGCGCATTGGCGGAATCATAACATATTTTGTTTGATACTGCTAAGCCTGCGGTTCAACCACACCATAATTTAAAAATACCTAATAGAATATTTAGAAGGACTAACAATAAATCTTAATTCAAATAACAATGCAAAGATAATTCACTGCTCTGCAAAAAAAATATGAGCACGTGTTCCTAACATATAAAGAGGAAAGATTTAATTGTTTTTGTCTTGCCTAGAAAAGGCTCTGAAACAATTGGACCGATTTGAGAAAAATTTTCACCATTAAAATCTCACTTTATACCTTGATGAACATACACGATACAATATTTTCAAAAAAAGTGTACCGTACTCGGGCGAAGCCGGGCCGGGCCGCTAGTACAAAATATTTATAATAACATTTACGTTACAACTCTTCTCCAATGACTCTTTTTAGCTGCCTGATGTTTTCTTGGAGAAGGTTATACTGATGTTACCTTGATATTGTATTTTTTATGACATCTGACTCCGTACGCTCCGTCGCATTAATTTCTGCAAAAACATAACGGAGCCTCCGTGATCCGTCATAAGGAATTATTTCTTCGAAACACAGTTCCGTAATATCTCCTTATTCGTCGCAGTTCTCGCTGGCGTCTGTCCTCTCTACAAAAGAGATTCTAGTTTCATCAGAAAATAATACTGTGTTCCAGTCCTCTAGAGTCCAGGCCATGAAGCATCATCTCACGCCAACTGAAGTAGAGAAACACGGTGCTCACGGAATAATTTAAACCCCGGCCGAGCGGTAATTGGCCATATTGGCTACCGAAAACCTCGTCCGGATATATTGGACAATTTCTTTTCTGTTACTTCATCAAGGATCTTGTTTAAGCCCACATTTGAAAAAATAAGTCCATACTTGACGCCTTACAATTAATTAAGAAATAACGATCATCTTGTCATGATGCATAGAAGATAGAACCATAATTTTCTTCCTGTACTTGGTCTTTTTTACACCGAACCAATCTCTTGATACCTTTACCAAGACAGTCAAACGACTCAAACTTACCCGCTACTGAGACAGGGAACTTTGCGAAAGAATTTGCAAAAAACAGATTCAATAATGTTATACCAAGACTAGTTTTTGGCAACTTCGTCTGCGTGATTACCTGTACTTTTCAATATGTTTGTATACTTTAAAATCGATAGATACTAAACTTTTTTCATCGCCATTTCTTCCCTCATAAGGACAAAAACCTAAAATCACGAAAGACATTATTATTTATTTGTGTTTATTCCGTCATATCCCGTCCCGTTATATTCCGCCGCGAACCGTCTCATTCTTACCTACGACATGTTATCCAGTCTATAAAAAAACCTACCTATACCTATGAGTATAGGTAGGTTTTTTTATAGACTGGATTCTACTTCTTACTTCTTCAGCACACGGATACACTAAATTTTTCGGGATTTAAAGTAGCCTAAGTGTTAATCCCGAGGGTGAGCTACCTTTCCAGCAAATTTCTTCGAAATCCGTTGACTCGTTTCTAAATTCATCGTGTATAGTCGCACATACTAATAGACCAACAAACACAAACATTCTAGCTTCCCTGTGTGTATATATTTCGTGATTCCATTCCACACCAAATATAAACTTTTGAATACCTAAACTCGACGCTACTATCCTCCTGTACCATTTACTTCCTACCACGATCTGTTCTTCTCAATCCTGATATTTCCCTGTCCATTCCATCCTCTCTCGCACATCTCATCCCGAGTAATCCTGCGCCTGTACATGCCGTGCAGCCCATCAAGTTAACTCCCTCAGCTAACCCAGTCCCATCCCGTCATTCCCATTCTATTCTATCCCTCCTGACATAAGTAGTGTGCCTTTCATCATCAATCGCTTCAGCCCTTCGCTTCTCTTATTATACCCTTACAATGCTGTTTTACCACAAATGTTGCATGTTATTATATTTCTTCTGCAATAATAATCTGAACATAGAAATGCAAAAGGGTTTCATAATAATGCATAGCGAACTGATTTCTGGGATTTCGTACCTCCAAACAAGCAACCTTTAAGGATCAAATCATTGCCTGCTTCTCTGTCTGTTACGAACTTGTTTCTCAGAAACGCTGGGCAAAGGTCTCTTTCCTCCTTTTCCATAAGTCACTGATCCAACCAATTTCCGGCCACATGGTCTCAAAAGCATGCTAGCGTTTTTGGCCTTCCGCGATGTTACGGTTTAGCCCAACGATCTGGACGTATTCGACTTCGAGCCACACGACCTACCCAATCCCACGTTAAAGTATTTCAAGGTTAAAAAATATAACCGTTTATGTTTTAATTTTGATGCATACGCGTATAACCAATCGGCTCTACTAGGTACTTACTATCCAATGACCTTGTCATGAATTTTGGCACTAAGAGATTATAGCACAAGGGCATAGAAAATTGCAGAATACCGAAAATTCCGGAGTACGAGAAAATCCGGATGCCTGAAAAATCGATGTGTTTTTTTTTTTGTCTAATCAATGAACCAACGGTAATGAAATTCGGCATGGAAAAAGCCAAAGACTTATAAATGTGCTTACTGCTTAGGCTATTTTCATTATTAAATTGAATTCCTATGCAGAGAAGAGACCCTTCTTTCCTCGTGGCGACCGAGAAATAAATTGTCGATTTAAAAAATAGCTTTTTTTTATGTACGTAAAATGGGCTACAATAATTCCACTTATAGGAAACCCGCTCATATTACTTGTTAATTATTTTGTTTTGCACAATCATTGTTGGTATATTGATAAAAAATAGTTATCTAGGCTGTTGTTGGTATTTAGGCCCTAGCGTCTATTTTACACGCTTTTTATTAGCTTCACCTGTATGTTTGTATGTTTGTATGTTTGTATGTTTGTATGTTTGTATGTTTGTATGTTTGTATGTTTGTATGTTTGTATGTTTGTATGTTTGTATGTTTGTATGTTTGTATGTTTGTATGTTTGTATGTTTGTATGTTTGTATGTTTGTATGTTTGTATGTTTGTATGTTTGTATGTTTGTATGTTTGTATGTTTGTATGTTTGTATGTTTGTATGTTTGTAAATATGTTTGTATGTTTGTATGTTTGTATGTTTGTATGTTTGTATGTTTGTATGTTTGTATGTTTGTATGTTTGTATGTTTGTATGTTTGTATGTTTGTATGTTTGTATGTTTGTATGTTTGTATGTTTGTATGTTTGTATGTTTGTATGTTTGTATGTTTGTATGTTTGTATGTTTGTATGTTTGTATGTTTGTATGTTTGTATGTTTGTATGTTTGTATGTTTGTATGTTTGTATGTTTGTATGTTTGTATGTTTGTATGTTTGTATGTTTGTATGTTTGTATGTTTGTATGTTTGTATGTTTGTATGTTTGTATGTTTGTATGTTTGTATGTTTGTATGTTTGTATGTTTGTATGTTTGTATGTTTGTATGTTTGTATGTTTGTATGTTTGTATGTTTGTATGTTTGTATGTTTGTATGTTTGTATGTTTGTATGTTTGTATGTTTGTATGTTTGTATGTTTGTATGTTTGTATGTTTGTATGTTTGTATGTTTGTATGTTTGTATGTTTGTATGTTTGTATGTTTGTATGTTTGTATGTTTGTATGTTTGTATGTTTGTATGTTTGTATGTTTGTATGTTTGTATGTTTGTATGTTTGTATGTTTGTATGTTTGTATGTTTGTATGTTTGTATGTTTGTATGTTTGTATGTTTGTATGTTTGTATGTTTGTATGTTTGTATGTTTGTATGTTTGTATGTTTGTATGATTGTATGTTTGTATGTTTGTTTGTAACCGACTTCTTTGGGCGCGATTTTGACCCACTTTAAACGGCCAGATTTCGTTCAAACTTTGTAGATTTATTGAGGACCGATGACAATACAATAATTCGATTAAAATATATGATTATCCTGATTAGATTCGCCAGGATTAATTATTCTTATAATTGATGACCATTGCTACTGACCACTAGATGGCGTATAGATGAACATAATTTGCTACTGACTAACAGATGGCGTGATAACGTCAATAATGAATGTTTGCACTATTTATCGCTAGATGGCGTTAATATTGTATTCTTCAAGTGTCAAATGTTACTACTTACTACGGACCAACAGATAGCGTTATTGATTGGAAATACAGCCGTAGATGAATGTTTTTAGTCAAAACAATTAAATAATAGTTAAAAAAAACTAAAATACACGCTTTAATAAGATATACAACTAAAAAAGTAAAAATAATTGATACTGAATTTAAGATAAGAAAATGGAGTAAAATACATATATTTTATTGTTGCAAAGCGTGGGGTGTTTACAACAATTACTTATCCTCCTGCACCCCACGCTTTGTAAAAATAAAATATATGTATTTTACTCCATTTTCTTATCTTAAATTCAGTATCAATTATTTTTACTTTTTTAGTTGTATATCTTATTAAAGCGTGTATTTTAGTTTTTTTTAACTATTATTTATTTTAAGTATGTTAGGATGGATCATGGATGTACGCCTCGCAAATGGTATGACTTTGAATACAATCTTCATACAACTGCAACATTTGTAGCGATCGTCATTTTACATAGCCTTTTGTCATTATTTAACCAATACAAAATTAATTAATTTTGACATCGGTTCGGGCTGACAATAGTTCTAATTGTTCCCCGCGTAGCAATAGGTATTTGTGAGCCTAGTCGACCATTTTATAATGAAGTTATTTAAATCACTCCGGAAAATTAATTTAAGTTAAAGTTCGTAATTCCACAGACTACATTACATATCCATCGTTTGATCTAATGTGTTTTGGTTATTGTAATGTATTTAGGGTTACATGCCTGACCAGAAAACCAGAACTCTTTTTCTCAGTAAGAGCTGTGCCCTGGGATTGGGAACCCTTGTCCACCGGCAACATGTTAGCAGCCGCGTCTGGTCCATTTAACAACAAGCACAAACATGCTACAAAAAAGTTACTTACTTTTTAATTTGTGTCTAATGCAAGCTACTGCATATGCAAAATATTGATTTGGTCTTGAAGTAGCCTTAGTGGCATAAACATACCTAGTGAATACCGCGTCGCCATACAATACTAGGACACTGACTCTGTTTACTAAAGTAGTACGTGCCACGTTTAGAAAATCTAAACCTTCGCAATGTCTAGGTAGTTTCGTTTTGTTTTTCAAGTATATGAGTAACACTTGGACATAATCTTCGGTCCGAGGTGGTCAGCAAAAAGCCGTTATAATTAAGTATTAACATGCTTTCATTTCCAAGATTCCCAAAAACAAGAGTCTGTTTAATTTTCCTCACATTATAATACGTGCCTAAATAAGTTTTGATGAACTTATCTCAAAATTCCTAATTTGACAAACGCATTTTTGTTTAATACTGATGTCTGTTGTGATTGTCGTCAATAAGCTATAGATTTTTTTTAAATTCTGCTTTTTTAGAGCAAAAAACATGGTACTTATCAATGCCTCTTACTTTATTCCTAGTAAGGGGCAATAAACGTGCGCGGTGTAAATAGACCAAGAAGCCAATATGTGATATTATGTTATTAGACATGTTCTTTGCATGTAGACGTAAATAACCAACTAATCATCTAATACGCTAAATATTCACAATGTTCCGTACGCGCCCCTGGAATACCTACGTCGATATTATCCAACATTGGTTTAATTATTTGCTCTCCTATTAACCAGCGAATAACGAAGCAATTTCGCATATTCCGTACGTAACAAGTTACATATTAATAAGTATTCTAATATTATATAGAGGAAATATTTAATTGGTGCATTGAATAGGCTCTGAAACTACTGGACCGATTTGAAAATTTTTTTCACAACTAGAATCATACATTATCCATGATGAGCATACGCAATATAATATATTCTACATTTATCTGCTCCCGGACGAAGCCAGGCCGGGCCGCTAGTAAACCTATAAATATTATTAAGCTGATAGTAAAAAATATTTAGTAGTACAAAACAAGACATTATCTATTATTTTAGTTATGCTATTTATGTTTGAAAATAGTATTAGGATTTTCTGAGCATTATTAATATTCATCATATTTTTATCTTGGTTTTATTGTTTATGTTACTTATTAATTCTACTATTGACTATTCGCGTGCCACATGCGCCATTTTATCTTACTAAGATTTCAGGAGCCCTCTGTTTTTTTCACTGTAATAATATTTATTTTCAGTAACTAAAATAAAAACAAAAATTAAACATTAGTTTATGTTTTTATAGTAGTGTTTCTAGGTACAGTCTATATAGCTCTACTTGTTCATAACGTCTCATGCAGTTGCTACTTGATTTTTTTTTTAATATTCTGTGATAGACAGCCGCTTGCTTAAACTGGCTCGTTAAAGTGACGACAATATATAGCTTGTCATTATTTGTCACAACTACTCTTATTTTGGCCCACTTAATTGTTTCTTTACGCTATGAGCGCAAGGACCCCGGATTATAGACAGACTAGAACAAAGGGGACGGCAAACCGACTTATTGATGATGCTGGATGAATATAAATTATTGAAACTCTTGGTTCAGGCCAAGATGAAGGACACCACCATCTTAGGTACTAATTTGTGGAAAATATATTTACATTGTTTTAATCTTTATTATTAAAAATAAGAAGAAAGACATCATATATTTTTTATTATTAACCTAATTACAGCACAACACATTCAGCACTACCAAACGAAGAATAAAAATAACAAACAAAATTAAACAATAACCCAAAAGATAATTGAAAATATATATAAGTATACCAATGTCACATCGGCTTATATCACTATGTAAGTTTGTTCAAGGACTTCTACTCCACCTCTTGTTTATTTTCTAAACCCAGCGTGGAGAACGTTTCGATGTAGCCGAGCGGACACTGGATTCGGTCATCCGTAAGGAGGACAAATCCTTCACTATTGCAAAGAGTAATATAATATGCGACTCACAAATCTTTTTATTATATAGAGAAATCATCGGTGGGTGGTGACGTAATATGGTTAGCCATTTTGTGCGTAGGAGTAATTTTGTGAGTTTCTAATACATTATGAAGACATATATTTATTTTATTAATATTGTGTTACTTCCAAGAAACTTGTGGTGACCTGAATTCATAATAATAATTATGGGTAGCTGTTGGACATTGTAGTTTTAGTATGACGTTGAGTATGGTTTAGCGTTCAAAAAATAAATCCAAAAAGAGTCGTCATTTGAATCCCCACTCAGCACAATAAACCAATAAAAAAAATATTACGCATAAATACTACTGCACTGCAACTAGTATGCACTCTAATAACAACCTGTCACATATACAAGTACTTTAATCGATTCCACCCCCACAAACATATATGTTAAAGCTTGCAATAGTCGATTTATAGTAATCAATTCAACTGTTTTCTTTTTGTACATATTTGATGTGATTCTGCCGGCAATCCGAACCGATTTTTTGTCCGAAAGCATGATACTAGTTGCTTCCATAAAAAAATTGCGAAGATCTGATGAGTATCTTCGGATCTGACGACTGTACAGCAATAGTTACCTTTACTACAGGATTGTAATGAATGACAGCATTTATACCATTATACATACATACGCACATAAAATCACACCATTTTAACCGCCTTTTAGAGGTTCTTCCCAAAAGGGGTAGGCAGAGGTGCTGGTAGCAATCAGTACATCCGCGTTTTGCCTTGTGTGTTCCGTCCCACGATATGATATGAGTCGAGTCTATCGCCATGCCGGGCACAAATTCCTTACTCCAGGCTGATAATGAATTAAAACATCCACTGTCTCTTCGCCCGACGCAGGGTTCGAATCCAAGACCTTAGTTTTCTAATCATATCGTAGTGCAGCTACGCCACCCAGCCAGTCGTACCATTTTACACGTTTGTTTGTCTAATAATCGAATCCTAACCAATTCAATCAATTCACAACTGAAGTACTGACCCCAACGATGTTAGACAACTGCGTTCCAAAAAAATCAATCCCTTTCGCTCCTTCAGGTCCAGTAAAAAATAATGAGGTACATTACTTTTTATTAGTAGCAATCAGCTACGTTATGAATGTATGACGTTCATAGCTTTAGCAAGTTTTACTTTGACTTACAGTTTCATCCCCATAGAGTTATTTTCCAAAATAAATGCACACCATTATTTTTTGTTATTATCATATATTATAGTATATAACATAACATTTTCTTGTACATATATCGTATTCCGTTCTACAATTACTATAAATGGAACAAATCGTGCTAAAGTTCGTGGAAATTCCGTTTTTGCTACACCTTGCCTTTATCCGCTCACTGCTTACATGGGGTTCTTTTGAAAACATATAAATAAATAATATGCTATATTATACAGTATACTCAGAAACTTAATATATAGGCATAATATTAAAACATTTTAAGGATAGGTCGTCAACGTTATCAAATGTTACCACACTTTAAATTTATTGAAGGATTTGATTAAGCTTTTTGGGTTTAATAACTATGATAAACAAGATTTATACGATATGATAAATATAAATAATTAGATAAAGTAACTACGTATACGACTACAACACTACGCGACAATCGTCAAGTTTCGCTAACAGAACAAAAATCAGTGATGGGCATTGGGTACCTACGAAGTTTGCATCGGGTTGCAATGTATTAATGCTCGTAATCAGCAATGTATATTTTTGATTTCTCGCCTAATAACATTGAAGTTCTTTAAAACTTCATATTAAGTAATTTTTGCGTCAATAATATATATCGTATCATTTTGGTATATTTCTCCTTTCTAGATATTCGACTCCTTACGGTTGGAATTGCAGGATAAAATATAACTACGCGACTTATGACGATTGTATTAATCTTCTAAGTTTTAACCACATTCAACTGTTCTTTGGGTATATCTATTCTCCATAACTTTTTCAGAATTATGTTTTTTCTAATGTGAGAGCAGTCAGTCCTCCTATTGCATGGCTGATGCACTTCGCGCCTAAGTTTCATCTCTGTTACGGACCTTATCATGAAGTCTAAGCTTTTCGATAAATACAAGTGCGTCAATATGAGATTTTACAATGGATTGTAGATATTAAGTCAACCGCAAAAAATATTAGCTAATAATGTATGTAGTTACAAAAGTAACATTTCAAAACAGACTTTAATAAGTTGTTTCTTGCATAGCTATTTATTTTATATTTATTTTTATTCTTTATTTTACACAATAAATATAAAAATAATATAAAGACAACGTAACAATTATTTAAATCACTACCGGACAAACATTGGAGGAATGAGAAGGAGATACAAATAATTAACAAACAAAATAAAAGCTCAAATAAATAACACTACTCATACATAAATATATAATACGCTGTCTACTTTAAAGAAACACAAAAGTGACACCGCCCCAAACTGATAAATAGTGAAAGTCAAGATGGTGCTATTATCATTTCGCTGTCTTGCTGTCAGCTCCTAGTGCTAACTAAAACTTACATGCCAGTAATTACTTCTCTCTAATACAGTAATCAGTCAGAACTAGAACTAATGAGGCTATTCTATGAAAGGCTAAACAGATATCTTAACTTGAAACAGTTGAGGTCTCATATTGATTACATTAGTAGTATTAGCTAATGACTGATTCTAATATGCATAATAGGTATACTTGGAATAATCTAAGCAATAGCAATGACTATTATATAATTGTTTTTTTTTGTTAAATATTCTTGCTAGTTCCTCGTGTCAATATATTTACGTACATTCTGTTAATTAAATTACATATTTTTAAGACTCGTTGCCCATTTCAAACTTAGAACAGGGAGGTCAAGTTTTTTATTGACAGAGGAAAATTAAGGCACCCTCTAGCACATATTAGATCAACAAATAAATTGGTAATATTCTGTGTCCGTGTGGTATAGGTATTTTCCCAAAGTGTTGTTGTTCTACGTCCAAAAACTTTAGTGAAAAATATACAAGAAACCTATAACGGTTCAAACAAAGGAAATAGGTGGGTGAGGTTATTAAAAAATGTAGCGTGCTACTTAGTCACAATCGCAAGTCGTAAGTTAAACATATTTCAGTTTAATTATAACTTGCTACTCCCACCTAACTTGGCATACATACTTTGTTGTACTCAAGAAATAAATTATTTTATTAAGCTCATTTAATAATTAAACGCGTCGTGTGGTGTGAAGAAACTTATACAGACGGCATAATAATGAAAGCATATAGCAAATAACTCGCGTTAAAAAAAATACTTATTTTAAGGAGGATGCAAGTTACTTTCAAAGCTACGAATATTTAACTCAGAACTTTAAAACTCAGAACCGGCTAAACGTATTTCCTTGTTTGGTTTGGTAGCTGACTCTGGATTAACTCTTAAGATACATACTATCCCGAAAATACAGTGTTCCCGTGGGATTACGATACGAATTACGATAAATAAACTTCACTCGGGTGGAGCTGGGCCCATCGCTAGTCTACAATAAGATCAAATTGTTATTTAATCGCACGAGTTTCTATTTGCACATAATTATGTTATTTTGCATAATTATTTTATTTATACGCCTACGTAACAATTGTTGTGTAGACATAAATATATGTCTAAAGTTTTAATAATGGGATGAACTTTGTTCTCTGAGACACTTGATCCTTAAGAGCTACCAAGAATTTTAGTACTTGAGCAGGTCTGGAGAACACAAGTTCTCTTTGTTGTGCACTTCCAGTCTCGACGCCGTGGTTTATTGCAGCGAACACTGAAAATCACAAAGGTCTTCAATAAAACTATCATAAGCTCCAATTGAAATATAAGATCGAGTTTCTATATTACATAAATCTTTCTGTAGACTCGTTTCTATCAATACGTTACGTTTTTCTGTAGAAATTATAATAATAATTCTTTCATCCTCCATTACACACGAAAACTTTTTGTACGCAGCGCTTTGCCAGTAGGGAGCTGTCATACAATATTATATACACGTAATATTTTCTCAGTTGTTGTAAAGGAACGTTAGAAAAATACAATAAAATATTTTGTGTTGGATATACTTACAATTCTCTTGTTATTCATGAACGGATATTTAATATTACTTTAAGGCGTATGTCATAAAGGTTTTGAATTGAAACGCATTGATGTAAACAGTTTTATCCAATTCTCATGTTTTTTTTTTTCTCTTTATTTAATGAGCTTGGTCACTGAGTGATCATGTCGCGCAGTAATATAAACTTATAATATAACAACAGAAAAAAGATACTTAAATTCTATTAACAAAACATAATTTTACCATTTTATACAATTTAATTGCTTTATCTGGGGGCGCGGCCGAGCCCCCTCCAAGTCGAGCTATAGGCCGTAACATCCTTTTCTCGAAGCAATTCAGACCATTTTCAACCCCCTATAACTTCGTTGTGGCTAAAGCATGAAGCCTGAATTTTCAGTTACTAAACAGGCATTGTGTAAACACGGTGTATTTAAAATTTCATTCAATTTGAACCAGTAGTTTAAGAATTGTAACTAGTCAAACTTTCTTAATTTTGTCACTCACTGACTGACTGACCGATCATCAAAAGTCTAAGGCACTTCTAGCAGATATAGAACCTTCAAATTTAGAATATAATTAGTGTTTAGTGTTTAAAGTAAGGGAAAATTCAAACATTTCATAATTTGTGTCTAGTTTTCTAGATAGACCAACTGCGTGAATAACTTTGTAACCCCATATATATGTATAGGATTACAAAGTTACATTTGCAGTTAATGAATCATTGTACCCGTATATAATGGAATAATAGTTGTAGATAGATATCTATATATATGAGGCATAACAGAAGGGGATATAGAGAGGGAAATGGTGCATTCAGCCCATGAAACTGTACAACATTCCTCTAGAAAAACATGACGAAGAAAAACTTGCAAATAAATAGACTAAATAGCTCGAAAATATCAATTACAATGAAAGAAAGAACATTAATAATCAAATCCGCTATCTGGATCTGGATCAGCCCATATACGTCCCACTGCAGGGCACGGGCCTACTCTACAATCGAGAGTACGATTGAGAGTGGTTAGGCCGTATAGTCCACCACGCTGGCCTAGTGCGGGTTGGCGGACTTACATACCATATAAATTCTTATATATGGTATGCAGGTTTCCTCACGATGTTTTCCTTCACCGTTTTAGTGCGTGGTGATTGACTATCAATACACACATGACTCCGAAAAGTCAGAGGTGTGCCCTGGGATTTGAACCCGCGACCACCGTGAACATGTTGGCAGCCGCGTCTGGTCCGTTTACCAATAGGCCACCACGCACTTAAATCCGCTATATTTGTGATAAATTGATACCTACAAAAATAAGAAAAATCCATAAGACAGAGGCTTTAAGAAAAATCGTTAGTGATATTCTAGATGTAAGAAGTACCGAAAAGGAAAAAAGTAGGACTCTACAAAAAGACGTGAGATCCCATCAAAAACATCCTGTAAAAAAATTCCAAGTCTCGCAGCTCAGGTTTTCTACTGCAAAAAGTTGTGAGATGCATGTAATACCAAGTCGATTAATTTATTTAGCCCTTAAGGGACCTTCTATATAAAGTTATTACATTAGTTATTACCATATCAATATTAAAAATTCTTTACGTTTTAAATAAATAGATCGACTTGGCCAGCAGCATTATGTATAAATTGTACGATACATTATGTTTTCATGCGATGGCCAAGTCGATCCATTTATTAGAAAACCTGAGCTGCGAGACTTTTTTTACAGGATGTTTTTGATGGGATTTGTTTTAGGAAAAGCCAAAATCAAATTACAGTAGCCGATGTCTTTCATTAAATTTCCAAAATAAGAGCTTCTTTCGGTTTCATTTCTACTACACTCTGCTAAAACATGGTACACGTCCTCAGGAACACAACACTGCTCAATTCTCATGTTACAAATAGAACTAGTTTAACCGTAGGACATTCCATAATTATTGAAAAGAAAATGCCAATTTTACCATGAAACTTAGTATCGTCCTTACTTAATATCGAAAGATATATCAATAATTAAAATAAATTAATAATAATTACGAGCGAATTTTTAAATTAAGGAATTTGCCGGAAGGCGGACCCTGGCACCACTAGGAATAACGCCAGGTAGAAGAAAAAGAAGATAAACATAACTGCGACCCAGGCCCGGAGTTCTTGAAGAAATTAACTTGAAATCCAATTTAAAAAAAAAATGTTTTCTGCTCTGTGACCGAAATGTAAAATGTGACAATAATAACCTTATTTTATAAAAATCTGTCGCCCGTTATATACCAAGAACACGTTTAAGGACAAACCATAAAAAATGCTATGATAAATTTGAAGCTGTTTCGGTATCGGGATCAATATATTTTTATATATACTATGGATGGGCATTCTCCTTTTATTAAATATTAAATAAGGTTGAAATCACATTCAATTTTTAGATATAAATCTCCAGTAATAAGATGAAATTTCAGAGCAATTCAGAGAGAGGCAAGTTAGCCGATGGATGATTGCTTTTCTTTTTTATTCCAATGAATGTCGCAACATCTAGAATCACAAAGCAATGCTTGGCACTCCACTGCGCTCGCCATACTGAGACATAAGATGTCTCAATATGTCCAGTAGTTACTCTGGCTACAATGTCCTTCAATCCGAAACACAACAGTGCTTCTACACTGCTGTTTAACGGGAGAAATAGACAATGCGGTGGTATCCACCCAGGTGGCCTCTCACATATGAGAGACTTACCGCCAGTGTTTGCTGTGCAGCATTATTATCACAGAGCACCAGAGCTCTTACAGTAGGTTGCTACATCGTCTGCATTCTTAACAAGGCGTGTTTCGTACCCTAGCAATACTTACGTGACGAATCAGCTACATAGGCCTTCATAATAAGATACCTAATACTGGTAGTAGGTCTATCATATTATGTGAAACGCTACCAGGCTAGGTACCACACAATGTCTATTTCACTCATCAAGAAGCAGTGTAAATGCACTGTGGTATTCCGATTGGAAGAACATTGTAGTCGGAATAACTACTATATTGGAATACTAAGCATTGGTTTGTAATTCAGTGTTGTTTCGTTTTGGAACGAAGTTACGAAAGTATAATTCTGCCTGAATAAGCAACTTGCATTAATTCTACAACAATTTCATTAAATAAAAAGTTTGTACGAAAAAAATACGGTACAATTACGTGTTTTAATATTTACTAACTTTATTTTGCATGTAAGCATGTTCTCAAACAGTGTTGATATAAGTCACAACCAATTTACAAATCACTTTATACTCGTAATTTCTACATGTCTGCATGATAATTCCTTTTTTTTATATTGTTTATGTATTTTTTTTTGTATTATAAGATCAAGCCTTGCGTCTTCTCATTCTTTCCCGTATATCATACTAATAAATAAAGTTCTACATTACGCAAACTGTATTTGTCGGGCTGAAGCATGCAGCGTCAATCCGGATGCCGTTCTACAGATGTCCACATTTTTATGATTTCCTAAACGTTCAGACTTAATAAGCTATTTCCACTGTTACCGTAGTGTTTGCGTAACCATATTACGAAACCGCACTGTTCCTTCCTCACACAATACCACTACAGCTATAAAAGTAACTCCATCTTTTTTATTGTTCTTATGCCTTTAATTTGAAATTCCAATATTCATTTTTATTTAGGGATTTCGGTTGGGAAAATTTCCTCATATACTGAATACGTAAGTAAGTACTTATCCACGTACTATAGTTTTATTACCGGCCACTTTAGCAAATATTGTAACAAAAAAATTCAGTCGAACCTATAAGCGGCTCTCAATACGCAGTCATGAAAATATTATATTAACCAATTCTACTTATCATGGATACCTCGCCTTGTGTGTGTGTATATAAAATGTACAAACTATTAAAAAAAAATTGCTTACTCCATAAGCGTAAACTAAAGTTGTAAATTTTGCTAGCAGTTTCGCTCGATAATGAACAAGCTCTTACTTAATGACATATTTTTAAATTTATTTGAAAATCAAAATACAATTAAAAGATGATATTAATAAATACACTGCCCCAAAAAATTGTCCCGCCATTGCCTTGTTGGAACCTCGTGAGTACTTATTTTCTAGCTGTAGCTGTATCAGCCCATATACGTCCCACTGCAGGGCACGGGCCTACTCTACAATCGAGAGAACGATTGAGAGTGGTTAGGCCATATAGTCCACCACGCTGGCCTAGTGCGGGTTGGCTTATTTTCTAAGCTTTATTTAATGAAAGTTTCTATTTGATTTTCAAGTTTACTTTGATGCAAAGTCTAGTGAATTTCAATAAAAAAATCTCCTCATCCCAGCTCAGTGCTGTTATATTTATTACGTTCATTTTATTTAAGTACCAAGAAGGTCACGAAATGATTTAAAGGATAACTGAAAATACTAAAATGCGTGCGTATGAGTATTTACGCACTCGTAGGAACCGAAATCTCGTTTAGGAGAGCATTTAACTTGCAGAACATCCTGTCAACATTTCAATAAGGGTAATTCGGTTTCACTATCAAATGCACATTCGGTTGCCCCCTTACTTATCTTCCCCTGTGTATTGTTGAAGGAAAGCATTACGCGGCAGTTTACTCGTAAATGTATTATAGACGTGGGGTCTCTTCTTTATGTATTTGTATACACTACAATGAGCTACAATTGAACCCAAGGCAGTATAAAAACAATTAATCAGTGTAGATGTAGAATCGTTTTTTCTTAAGTACTTAATGGTCAACGTATTGATTATACATTTATATCATATTCTTCGTCTTAGCGACATATGGTACTGAAATTTGCACTCAAATTATAATACGTGTATGTAATAATATATCAAGTAGTTTCTTAAACAATAAATATATTTTGATTGGCAAGCTAAAAAAATATTGAGCTACATTTTCACAACTACCTTTTACCTTTACCCTTGCCTTTTGGGAAATATCTACACCCAGATATTGTTTTACGGACTGAATACACACGTTTGTCTGTGTGCTTAAGCCAGCTAATCTCTGAAACGGCTAAACTGATTTGGGTGTGGGTATTCGTTTTAAAAAATGTGTTGTGGTTAGCTTAAGTAAATATTTTTGCGTTGATTTTATTTCAATTATTACAAACGTTATACAAATTCGAACTTTTACAGAGTAGGTACATTCGTATCGTAGATAAACTTCGATCGTCCGAAGTTTCGAACTTCGTTTCGGATTTATAGAGTAGGGCCTCTGGAATCGTTAGGTGTGCGAAGAGACTTCGGTTCTCTCTGTGTGCTCTATCGTTTGTTCCACGGGGAGTGCTCTGAGGAATTATTTGAGATGGTACCACCGTCGCCTCTCTACCATCGCACCACCAGTCACCGCAGTATACTGGGTATCTCAAAACTGCTACCGAAAACGAAGCCGGGTGGTAGTTTTAGTGACTACAAACACAATGTAACTAAAAATTTCGCAAAGAAACGCGACAATTATTTTTTATGATTTTTTAAATATCGTCATTTTTGGGTGGTAAATCCATAGTTTTTGCTAAAATAATAATTAAAACTCTTGTATACCTTAGAATATTTATAAATAAAAGGGTATACACTATTATTTGAGGAAAAAATGTATTTACCACCCAAATATGGTCATAGGGAAAAAAAAATGTCGCTTTTTTTTGCACCTTTTTCTGTAGCATTGTGTCTGAAGTCGCTTAAACTACCACCCGGCTTCTTTTTTGGTAGCAGTCTTGATATACCCTGTATTTCATTCCTACCACCTGGAAACTATCCGTTCCCGAACGGTATGTTCCCAGCGTTCTTTTTAATTACATATCTACGTGCAAGCACTGGAATGAATTCCCTGCTTCCACGTTTCCAAGCTTTATGACCTGTCCTTCTTCAAACGAAGCTTAAAGAGAGTCCTATCCTTACGGCAAACAGCAGCGTGCCAGTGCTGGATCCCTGAGATTGCGAAGGTCCATGAGCAGCGGTAATCACTTACCATCAGGCGGGCCGCATGCTCGTGTGCCTGCTAAAGGCCGATAAAACATCACTCGAGAAATAAAAAAGTTAAATAAACTAAGAAAATCAAGTTTAACAATATGTATGTATCTGTATAAGCCTAAGTACGTCCTACTGCAGGGCACGGGCCTCTTCCACAATGTAGAGTATGATTGAGAGAGGTTAGGCCGTATAGTCCACCACGCTGGCCTAGTCTGGGTTAGCGTACCATAGAAATACTTTAAAATTAATATATACACATATATTCTTCACGATGTTTTCCTTTGCCGTTAAGTGCGTCAAAGCCAAAAATTCCGGAATTTGAAACATGTTATCCCGGTACTTGAATTCTAGGAATAGATAAACCTACGCCAATATTAAACAAACGAAAGAACGAAATTAATAGACGAAATTTGTCTCTGTTCGGTTCAACCAAGTAGTATCCAGGCCATCAGTAATTGTCAATTGGAGCGTTTCAGAGATGTTAAAGCCAAACGCAGGGAGTGGGAGCAACGTCACTTCCACATGTCTATATCAGACATTTTACATGCTATAAATAGCACAATACTGTAAAGGAAATTATTATTGTCTACGTATGCAGTCCATGGATCTCGTTAGTTTCAACCATCGACCTAATTGAATGTGGTTTAATGCGTTTGTGAAAATTTCTTTATTTGCTCATAAGTATTTATGGCATCGATCAAAAATTGAGTCTGGAAATTTCAATGGCACATACATGTGCATATTTTTATTGCAATGAATGGCGATACGAGGGAGCCGTTCGCCTGATGGTAAGCGATACGACCGCTCATAAGCAGTAACAACATTCCACTGCGCTCGCCATCCTGAGACATAAGATGTTAAGTCTCAATACATATCTCCAGTAGTTACTCTGGCTACTTCCTTCTATCCGAAATACAACAGTACATTTACACTGCTGTTTCACGGGAGAAATAGACTTTGCGGTGGTACCTACCCAGATGGCCTCTCACATATGAGAGACCTACCACCAGTAATACCACACTCCATACCACACCACCACACTAGTACCACCATAATTTTGTACACATAACATCGGACGTAATAAAAAGATAACATCACAGACCCAAATACAATTTTATTTTACAACGAACACATTCCATTGTTATTATTACATGATATATCCATAGTTTGCAATAGATAGACAAATTATGCCCATTCCCTGTATAATAAAAACAAAAACTTTAAACAATTGCAAAATCAATAGCAACTCGCTCTAAAACTGTTTCGTAATAAGTATTGGGTTTACAGTACCTATTACTAGTGGATGGGTTCAGATCCGTCCGGGTGCAACTATATTAATCTTTTACTAACGCGTATTTTAGGATTCCGTGCCTCAGAAGGAGAAAACTGAACTCTTATAGGATCACTATGTCGTACGTCTGTTGAAATTCATATCAAATACTCAGGTCTACTGTTCCTTGGAGCTGTGAAAAAAGAAACAGCAATTAAAGCCGCAAATATTGAAACTCGCAGCTCGCAAGGGATTCAAAACCTAAAGGATATTTCCAATGGATCTAGAACCTTGAAATTTGACATGAAGCAACATTTTATTCGAAAACCTTCAAACTTTATTTATGTTACATATGTTTCTACGGAACCCTCTTGGCGCGAGTCCGACTCGCATATTATTTATTTGTATTGCAAAAAATTACGGCTATAATATCTAAAAAGGGTATGTTGTAACGGTGAAGGAAAACATCGCGACGAAACCTGTATATCATAGCAATTTTAAAAAAGTTCTTCGTTATGTAAAGTCTACCAACTCGCACTAATATCTTAATTGGAGAGGAGGTCCATGCCCTGGATTGGACGTATATGAGTTGATACAGTATCCAAGGAAAGCACGCAACAAGTACCCATGAAAAAAACATGGAGAAGAATCCCGGTAAAGATAATCTCAAATACTGTTTAATTTACAGTATTGTCATCGAAACTTTGTAAGTTTGCAAAATTGAAATTAATCCAACATTTTGAAGTGCTCGAAAATCGACTTCAAAGATTCCATTACATAAATGAAATGAAATTGGTTTATAAGTCAACAGTTCTTATTCAGGGTATCTCAAGACTGCTACCGAAAACGAAGCCGGGTGGTAGTTTTAGTGACTACAAACACAATGCAACTAAAAATTTCGCAAAGAAACGCGACAATTGTTTTTTATGATTTTGTAAATATCGTCATTATTAGGTGGAAAATCCATAGTTTTTGCTAAAATAATAAATAATTTAAACTCTTTTATACCTTAGATATAAACTGTTATTTTAGGAAAAAATGTATTTACCACCCTAATATGGTCATAGGAAAAAAAAATACAAAAAAATGTCGTTTTTTTTTGCAACTTTTTCTTTTGCATTTTGTCTGAAGTCGCTTAAACTACCACCCGGCTTCGTTTCGGTAGCAGTCTTGATATACCCTGTATAGAATAATTCAATGCATGTAGCACTTAATCTCTATTTAAAAAAAAAACATTTCTTACAGTAAATTACTTATATTTAACTTAAATACCTACTTGTTTTTGGTAGTCTAATATTTTTCATTTTTCAAGATAATACTTTATTTACGTTAATTATCATATGTATGCATATTATACCGGTGAAGCTAATAAAATCGTGTTAAATTATGTGCAAGACACATATGTGCACAAAATAAGTTTATAACATTCGGCCGGCAAACACAAAAACAGCATTCACATCTCATTTAGCTGAGCTAAGTTATTCCACTTGCCGAATCGCAATAAGTTATTTTGGGGTTCGTAATTAAATTATGAGTATCCCTTTGGCGGGTTCGTGAGCTTAATAAAAGCGTAATAGTTATATTTCGGAGGCGGGTTGGTGCTTGGTTGCGCAATTACAACGATTATGGGGGACTCGGCTGCCAGGGAACCGAATGAGATGGTTATGTGTTTGCTTGATTTATACTTTTCAACATTTTTTTGTATTATGAGAAAATCCAAACACGATATTTGACTTGTTCTTATGAAAATTGTGGTTGTTTACGTTTGTTGCTGGATTACGTTATATCTACTTTATATTTGTTGTTTATGAAACATGAGATGAGTTTTATAAGTAATAGATTAAGGAATAAGGAGTTATAGGTAGGTAAATAAATATGTATTTATACGTGTAACCCGGTATTGAATTACAATTTAAACGATAACTTGAAACAAATAGTTTCATAGTTCCTATTGGTACTGATTTCGAGTCTCGAAAGCCTTCTTGGCGCATTGGATTGAAAGCTGGTTATGAAACAAAAGCACGGGGGTTCCATCTTCGAACCGAGACAAATGTTTGTGTGTGTGTGATGTACCTATTTATAATTATTTATTATATTGAGGTTCATTAGACTAACGCGAATGTTACATATTGAAATAAAACTATTATTTCAAGAGTTAGATTGCGCATTTGGTCTAGTTTTTACAATATTTATCTTCCTGACGTTTGGATTACTTTACAGCTTTCGTGGTCACTGAGCGGACTTGAGAATGTAAAAAAACATGTAAAAATGTAATTGTTTAAGCTCGCAGGACTGTGTTACTAACTTAAATGTTAAGATCCTACCAATAAAGCATTTTCTTAAATATTTTGCTCAGTTATTAACAGAGACGAATAATAACCTCCTTCTGCCAAAGAATTATTACTTTTTATTTAAACACCTTTCTCTGAATTTCAATTAGCGATAGTATCAAAGAGGCTGCTGATCTCAATTTATTTAAGATCGTGATAAATCATCCGATATAAAGTACCCCTCGTTCGCGTAGCCTCCCCAGTGTTATTCTACGTGCCAAATTGACAAAATTTATGCAACTATACCACACCCTATCTCGAGAACATCAGATGTCATAATTGGAGAGGGGTTGTTACCATGGGCGTAGCCACGGTGGGGCAGAGTGGGGCGCTTGCCCCACCCTGGTTTTGACCTGTCAGGTACCAAACCAACCATAAAAAACTAAATTATCTAGGAAAAGTACTAGGCAGGTGAACAATAACAAAGTATTTAGGATCATTCGAATTATAAACACAGATGCAGGGTGTTACAGAAGAATACCGTGGGTGCAGTTTGCTAATTACATATGATTTAAGACTTCTGCCCCACCCTTATCCCACGGCTGGCTACGATCATGGTTGTTACATCAGAATAATAGATTACAAAGCGCAATATTATACATTTTAATTGATGCGACTTGATGCGGCACCATTACGAATGTCACTACTTTATTTCAATAAATTTAATATTTCAGAAGAATATACATATAAGACAGTCTGAACAATTAGTTTTGTATGAAATGTAATACTTATAATTAACACCTAAACACAACAACGAAAAGTTCTAGGGTAGAAGCCTGTGAAGGAAGCGAAATGTCGGTCGCCCGCCTATAAGGTGGACAGACAACCTGGCTAAAGAAGCAGGAACTCACTGGATGCAGGCCGCTTCCAACAGAGCGATGTGGAGATCCTTGGGGAAAGTCTATGTTCAGCAGGGGACTTCCTGTGGCTGAGATTATGATGATGATGAAGCACGACAATGATAATGTAATTTTATTAATATGATTAAGAAACCATACCTCTAATGTTGTTTTAATTCTAAATACTTAATCTCATTATAACAAATGCATAATGGTGTGATGTATCCGACAAAGAAGTAAACGGAGAAACAGTTTGACAAACGGATGTTGAAAGTTCAAGCCCTAAACACACATCTAACTTTTTTAAATGTGAATATAATTAAATGTATTTTTAAGTATAATTAAATGTATAAACAGAATATGCAGAAGAGCTAGAGTCAGTTCAGCTAAGCGGTAAAAACTCGTATCTATATGGGATGCCCAAAAATAGTAAGAACTAAAATCACAATTTTTGAAAAAAAAATGTTCTCTTTTTTTTGCAAATTATGTAAACGTCACCTGGGCTGATGAAAAACACGTGGATTAAAATAAGTACAATGTGTCAATATCGCCCTGTGTGTATAAGTATATGTAATATACCTTCCGAAACACGTGATCTTCGCGTCAGCTAAATTATGGTAACATTTTCCAGACGACGCACGGAGAAATCTTACTAAATAAGAAATACGAAAATAATTTTCATTTTATAGGCTTTTAAAATCAAATCATTTGTGTTAACATCTTTAAATATGATATCATGTAGGTATACTTAATTATAATAGGCATCTAAAATTAAAACAATGTACTAATTATATTATCATTTGTATGTTATTTATTCATCATATCGTTATTAACTATATTAGTGATTACAATACTGTGCATACAATAGTTACAATAATTAATACTTACATATTATTGCTCGTCGCTCGATGTGTTGTGTTGTGGCTTATACCAATATTATCATATTTAAATAAATAAATAAAATATAATTCAATAAAATAATATTTTACATGCAGTTATATTTTTAAAAATTTTAAACTCCTCAGAGTCGGATACATAGTCCTGATCTCACTTGTCGAGTGTAGTGTCATCATTCGTGTGTCGTAGGTATCAGAAACTACGTGTGGCTTTTCGATCTCACAAATATCCGAAAAAAAGGGGTGCCGGGATCAAACCTGCGGCCTCTCGTTTCACAAACAGCGTCTAATAAATTGCGCCACGGAAGCTGGTAAGGCTGCAGGCTGCTTTTGCTACTATCTTACTACACAAAATGAAAATCTACCAAACTGTGCACAAGTCGTAAATTCTACAAATTGGAAACCAAATCGAAAACATCGAAGCTTTGTTTTTTTTTCACAAACCTTTTTGGAGAAGGCCGCAGTTTTATGAATAGAATGTAGATTGTACTATTTGTATCGAAATATATACATTTTGCGGGATGAAAAGGAACCTGTGTGAATCTAGAATGTGAACAGCCTCATACCAAATTTAAATTCGGTTCATCCGTTGCTGAGTTTAGCGCACACAAAGGCACAGACAGACAAACAAAAATTCTAACAGTCATTGTTTTGGGTTCTATTTCGTTAATGCTATCCCGCCATATTAGTTGTTCTCATATATCTAATATGTTCTATATGTACAAACATCGATCAGTTACTTCGTAGATACCGATGTAAATAGAAGAAGATAAATTTGTATAATATATCATTGGTTCGTAGTCATAATAAAACTCTCTAACAGTCCTGAATGTATTAATTACCCGTGCTGACATCCGCAATCAATGATACATAAATATTTATTTTACCCGACTGTCCTTCCGTTATTTTAATTGTTGCTACTAATACATCGATATTTGATATCGCAAATGTCTAAAAGATTTATATACTCAGATCCAGTCCGGAAAATGATGAATTAGACCGATATTTAAATAAATAAGCAACCTAGCGCAAGGACAGACGACTTAATAAATGTTGAAAGAAATAACTGGACGCAAGCTGCTTGCAATACTTCGCTCTAGACATCCTTGAGAGCAACCTGTGTGCAGCTGTGAACATCCTGTGCCTAAGGAAGAAAAGCACTATTCTGAAATACATAAAAATAAATAAATATATTTTTTTCTAAGGTTCCCACCACACGTAGGTACCATACGTTCAGTAGCTAAACTAGTGCAGCAAAATACTAAAAGCTATATTATAGTATTTTAAACGTGATGTTATTATATAAGATGGGGATGAAAATAAAATTTCGGTTGCTCATCTTTTTCGTAGACTCCCGATTCCCGAGTCTGCGCTCCCCTCTTGGTTTTTTTACCCTAATGATTGCTCTGGGGTCTTTCAACCCATTGTTTATTTTGTAGCGAAGATTGCAATTGTTTCTCTACGAGGCTGTATTTATTTTTATTAAAACTGTCTTATAGAAAGCGTGTAATCGTAGATTACAAAATGTGTACTTGTCTACAAACTATCTCACTTTGTTTTTATTGTTTTAGAGAAAACAATAATCACAAGGCGCTTATGCTTATTGTTGCACGACAAAGTGCACACCTGATGAAAGTTCTGTGCAGTCAGTATTGGTTAGATGTATATTAAAGGCCGCTATCTTGTTGAATGTTATTCGATTTCTATTATTCATGAAGCTTCAAAAATAATTACTTGTCATGGATGATTATATCATCATAGTCTGATTTGTTCAAGCTTTATCAGGGTTGTGATAATTATTGAAATGTCAAGCCCTTACAAAGCCTAATTAAACAGTACCTGCTATCATTGCATTAATTAATATATCAAACTAATGCACCATGCAAAATCATCGCTGGAAATACTACCACAAACTATTGGTTATCCGTCGAAAATCAATGAACCAAAATAATTGTCGCGGTTCCCACAGAGCGTACATAACAGAATCACCTCGGCAAGCCGATCCCCAGAGCACGAGGACTATCTACAAAACACCGCAACGACTAAATTGCCTCAGGCGACGCGTAAAAAGCAATGAAAGCGTTTTCACATGGCTAGTTTTCATTTCACCGACACCCCTTCGATCCCCAAGGAATTCCGAATACTATATGCAGGCCCTAATAATGCCGGAGGGAAGCCGATGGATCTCCCGGTGTAGGCATCTCCCCTCGGAGCCAATGCGTGCGTACCTACTAACAGAAATGTTATCAAAGCCCTCAACTTTAATATTTTATTTTTGCGGACATTTGAAGTTAATCGCAGGGAAACAACTAAACAAGTAATAACATTCTTGATCGAAAACTCTTCACAAAGGCTCAAAATCAATAAATGTCCTAACTATCCCTTCTTGGCAATATTGCTTGTCATTTTTCTACTTATTAGTATTTTACTAAACCTTAACGATAAAACAGTAGGTACCTTCCGAACTTATATGGCTGTACACGTTATCTCGATAAGGACAAATATGTTAACTATAGAGGTCCGTAAAATATTTGTTAATTTAATATTAAGAGTTATAATTATAGAATATCGCCAATATTGATGGAATAATTTATGAATGTGAATAAACACCGAAAAACTGGCCTTTTGCTCTTCTATTCCTTATCCTACTTCGACGTTCGTCGGCAAAATCGTTCGACGTCGATGAGATATAATAATATCTAGTTTAAATAATTTATTCAATCTAGATGGCAGGTTCCTTATATGTGGGAGATCGTGTAAGATATCACTTTATCAATTTCTGCCGCCAAGTAGCGGTGTGTAGCCACGTTGTGGTCTCTCTGGGCAAAACTTAACACCCTAACTGCTTGTAAATCCTTACTAATATTATAAAGGTGAAAGTTTGTATGTATGTATGGATGTTTGTTACTCTTTCATGAAAAAACGGCTCAACAGATTTTGATGAAATTTGGTATAGTGATAGCTGACACCCTGGATTAACACATAGGCTACTTTTTATCCCGAAAAATGTAGTGTTCCCGTGGGATGAGTCAGGAAACCAAATATACATATTTTCTACTCTTTCAAATTCAAATTGTTGGCACGGGATGTCCTCTCCTACGGAAGGGAAATATAGTCGACGGCACGCGGGAAATATAGTTAGTAGACACGCGAAATAATATGTTCTTGATGTGGATTGGACTCAAAAACTATCTGCACCCGGGCGAAGCCGGGCCCGACAGCTAGTAATACATAAAGTTTCTAAATGACGTTGTTAATAGGCATGGTATTGGCCTGAAGGCGACTGATCAACATGTTTAAAAATGGAACTCGCGTCTTTCAAATTGACGTACACTTGCAATGTATCTTTACATGAAGTCGCGTGAAAAGATGAAAAATTAATGAGGTTAAAGTAGGACGTCTTGCGAGCTTGTGAGCTACACGGCTGATGTACACCCAACTAGATGCGCCTTAGTTGTATATTTCTCTTGACGGTGTCACGGTCGGAGGAGAGAAATATCATGTACTTACTTCTTCATTCCTGCGACAGAAATAAATTATAATTATTAAATTTATGAGTTCTGCACATAAAAACATTTTTTATCTGTCAATATTGCGTTGATAAATTAAACATTCAGACCGTTGTTTTTTTTTTATCTTGTGATTGGTATTATGACCATTGTTGACTTACGAATAATTATTGTTTTTATTCCTTTGATAGTAAAGCGTAATTTTGAATTTTTATCTTTTAGTTTTATGTTGTATAAACTTTCCATAGATATTATGTAATATGTAGATGTGTCTTTTAGAACACTAGTGTTTCGGCTATGATATGCAATTTTACATAATATTATATATTTTAACCCAGTTACGGTGCATTTGTGATTTGTCCCTTAATCAGCCATGAAAGTTTTAACTGTAATTAACCATGTCCATATTCAAAAACAGGAAGGTTTAGCGAAACGTCGACGTAAGTCGTAAAGAATATTTATTTATACTTATATTCTTTATCCAAGTGTTCTAGCACAAAAAGGAAAGTATAGATAGTACAATAATTAATTATTTAACATTTTATAAAGACTGTAACCAAAGACTCTTCTCGGTATTTTATTTCTTAGTAGAGTAAAAAAGACGGGTGTTTTCGCGTCCCAGGAGTGAAATCAGCTACATTGGAGTGCGGCTCTTCACATTAGGTACGTTGTGTCGCCGCCATACATAATAAATGCGTTAACTTGTTCCACATATTATTATAACATGACAAAAATTTCCTTACGCTTGTTATAGTACATCCAGAACACAGTGAAGCTTGAACGACAAAGTCAAATCATTAAAATGCCTCGTTGGTGGAGTCGTTCAGTGTTGCACTCGCATAATGAGCTCGGATCTGTGATTATCATACGTAAACTTAGATGTTAACTCTGATGATTTAGCAATGTCTACGGCAAGATGTGCCATACTAACGTCTGTATTTTTAAAAGCTTAAAAATATAGCAGCTAGCGACAATCAAGTATCCTGGGAGTGCAAATTTAAAACATGAATATTCAAACGATTGAAGGAAGTCGATTTGCACTACGTTTTACCTACTCCGGTCACATTAAAAACGGAGTCACCTTTTAGCCGACATTTTCTTTTATTTATTGAAACATTGCTTAGATAATGTTAATTATATTTCTGATTTGTGTCTATTTTAAAACGCGGAATGCATTGCTTTTAATGTATGGCACGAGTATATTTGCTTAAAAGCGGAATTCTACACCTAAAAGTGTGTACCTAAATAAGCCAACATAGCAATAACAACAATATTAACGATACAAAACACCTAACGCGTAGGGTGTAGAGTCTAGGTCAATAACAAGAATTAACTCACGATATTATAATATGTATAATAGCATTGAATTAAAATTATGTACCTACATAAGCTTCATCATTAAAAACAATAAATATACATATCGTCATAACGGACTTGTTTCACTATGAGTATCTCATGACCCCTCCACATTATCGTCAATGATGGGCCTCGATCCGTTCTGTAATCTTCGACACAATAGGTTATGTTACTGTAAGTGGGAAAACATCCAATAACAATAAGTTTATTTGTTATGTATATTTGCATTATTGTAAATGTTACTTTAAATTAAATAAAATACTTGGTATCTTCAAACAGCTAATAGAGCCAAATACTCGCTGAAACGCATCCCATATTTACAAGAGGTGCGAAAATATATAAGGATCTACTGATGGCTTGAGTGCGTCTACGGACTATGATGTCTCCGTAGAAATGACTTCTCATGGTTTTCATGCTTTCACTCACGCAATTTATGAATTATCTATGCAAAATGTCCCTTTTAACTTTCTGACAAAGGCATACAATATTTTTTGGACGTTCCTGGCTGCCAAATATTTTTGATTGATCATTGTCGTTGCCCTGTGTCTTGTCTACTTGTATCTACCAAAATGTAGCTCTGTCGGAATTGCTTTATTTAAATGTCTATTTTGGCCAGACTATTGACAAGGCCGACGTCTCGCTGTTTGTGTGGACTCGTCTACCAGATTTGCTTACATTGTAACTAATTGATCGATTTAAAGCTTAAATCTTTCACTAGTATTCACTGCGTTGATAAAATTGAATACACTGTGGTTCTGCCATTTTATTAATACAATCGCTAAAATGTAGTTTTATCTCTCTCGCCTTTGTTTAGTAATACAAAACAAATCCATATTCACTTTTTTTTATTTTTTATTGCAGTGAATGGCGAGACGAGCAAGCCGTTCGCCTGATGGTAAGCGATACGACCGCTCATAAACAGTAGAAACATTCCACTGCGCTCGCCATCCTGAGACATAAGATGTTAAGTCTCAATATGTCCAGTAGTTGCTCTGGCTACAATGTCCTTTAATCCGAAACACAACAGTGCATTTAAGCAGTGTTGTTTCACGGGAGAAATAGACATTGCGGTGGTACCTACCCAGATGGCCTCGCACATATGAGAGACCTACCACCAGTGTCACTTGTACAGTATACTTTCCTCCCCGCATCCCTTGTGCGTGCATCCTTGTTTAGTTCGGGGCTACCGAAACAACAAGGCGTAAGCAGAACTCATCGGCGCTCTAACATGAAACGCGCCCAAAATCCATCGCAATCCCATGGTGGGAAAACCTGCCTACCAAAGCATTTAATAATACCGATCTCCGATTTATTAAGTTATGCAGTGATTTTCAGTGTCTCGTGACTCGTCGCCCTATTTATGCTTGTAACCCTTCAGTGCATTAGTAGCCACGAAGAACAGTAATTTTCCGCAAAACAACGGACGAGCCGGAAATCCTTAGTTTCTGGTCGACCCTAACAGATCGTGAACACCTGAGGGTATAGTCCGATCGGTTCGGAAATTTGCCCGTCAAGCGTCTTCGAATATTCGGACCCCGTACGTGAAAACTTCACAAATGTACCTAGATGCTCCAAAAAAATATTGGATTCCTCTATCGTACGTCGCAACCATAGACTAAGTTCGGAGAAAATGATAAGTAGGTATACTTAATAGAGAATAATATTGAATTTTAGAAGATGAAATCTTATATCGATGGTGAAGAACCAATACCTCCTATCTGAAATTTTATGAGAAATTACCTTCTTTATTGTTTTAATTGTAAAGGTGTATTAAGCCGATGTTTTTGTGAAATCTACTAAGTGTATTTTACCATACATTCACATTGTTACTATTCCCCACTAATAAATATATTTACTACTCATTAATGAAACAAAAAATTAAACTTTTCTTTTCAGTTTGTGTAAATTTATGACTTTCAGTTAGGAGCTATTGGCACTTCGCCGTCGATATCTTACTCAGGACGTCTAACATCCGAACATTTGAAGTTCGTATCGTTTCTATAGAGTAAACCCCCTAGATTTACCAACCGTTTCCTAGTATGTTTCTTGTATTGTTTCTTGCTCGTTCGTTCAATAGTGAAAACCGCTTTCCGAACTGGGTGGTAGAACAAAAAATGAGTTCATCTAAATTATTTTCTTTTTCAATACAAAACGTAAACATGCTATATCTTACTTAATTAGAGAAACTAAATAATACATTTTTCTACTTTATTATTATTTCATATTTATAATAGCGCAGCATTAAAAGCATCTGAATGCTCAACCTCGTCTATGTTATTTCCTAAAGTAGCAGAACCATCCACATAAGTAGGTAGGTAGGTAATACGTTGTAGTATTGTACGTACACGAAAAGGATTTGGGTAAAAACGTGGTAAAAAGGGATTATTGTTACACAAGCCTGTCACTTATGAAGTATTTACATATGCAAATCTTGGATTAAAAGAAATATACTGTACATTTACCTATACTAAAGAAAAATAAATTGTCAACCTAAACATTTCCTGCCTACTTGATAAAATAAATATCAACTCTTCAAATATTATTATATTGTATGGCTTCATATGGTATTGTGTCAGGGAATTTGGGATTTATTCCTTTGATCTTATCGGCTCAAGTATGTAGATATACCTACCTACCTATTATCTACGTGTATTCCCGGCTTGAGCTTCTTGTGACAAAACTTGGCCGCAAAGTAAATTCGATTTCGCCTCACATCATTCATAACATGAAATGTTTTTGAAGTGAATACTTCGATAAAATGTTGATTTGAAATTTTATAAAACGAAAAAGCGACACAGAAAAGGCTTTCATATCAGTGGACAAAATAGGCATAAACTATTTTAATAGTAAACGTATATATCGTATAGTAAGAAATTTATTTTACCTTTATGTTGTTATATGTAAGACATTCCAAATATTAATTTAGAATTTAGAAGGATCCCTCAGATATCGATTTTGAGACAATAAAACAAATAGGTATATTTTTTTACTACCGCTTCCCTCTTTCCCCTATTGTTTCTTAATTTAGATTCTCTTCCTTAAATCTACACAAGAATATGAATTGATATCAAATGTTAATTTTTGCAAATAAGCAACCAGGGGAACTTAGACACGTCAATAATAACTATAAGTCAACGTACAATAACACTTAACATACGCACCAACAATAAGTAAACTCCGTATTGTTTGTGAACACTGATTATTTTCTACTGTTTCTGTGCAGATACCTACTTAACTACACAAAATACTATTCTGTGCTAACTACTGCATGCTGAAGTAAGTTGAGTTTTACTTATGGAGCAACCCCAGACCATTAAGTTCGCTCTAATTTTTATGTTTCGGGCAAACGTAGCTCCTCCTTCTTTTTGTATTCACAGTGTCTTAAATCTTAATAGAAAAACACGACTTTGATATTCTAAAAAAATAATAGGTACCTGCCATTTAAACAGAATAATATACGCCCGAATACTGGAACGCCATTACGGGCGTAAGACAGGCAGAAGATTTATCATGATACTGAGATATGTGTCTTAGGTACTCGTAAATTAATTGCTGACAATTAACACAATTGTATGCAATTAAAGTTTACAACAAGAAAAAACAAACATTACAACGCACGATTTTCCTACAACTTCATCTTTCCGCTGGCAGTTCAGGAAAAACTAAAGGAAAGTGTACACGTTGATTACATAATTGTAGAATTGCAAACTAGTTATTTAGTTGTGTCGGTATTATCAACGAAATAAGATACCAAATACAAAATAATCAAACTTTAACATTCAAGTGTGGCTCACCACTTTCAGGTTTCGTGGATAAAAGGTAATATAATATAAATGGGGACATTTAAATAGGTTGTATTATTTGTGCCAATCCTTTCGATAAATAAAATATATCACTAGCTGTATATGTATGATTGTACTGTAAGCGACAGGTCGAAATGGCAATTTTATAGTGATGTAGCATCTCGTTCCAAGTACTTTCTGTCGATTTTTTTTTGTAGATACTGTATGGATGTAACAGAACCGTAATATTGAGAAAGAATCATTGTTTTTTCTTTAGCTTTAAAAGCTACCGCAACTCAAATTGACTGTAGTTCAATACACAACGAACAATGTGAGCGGGATCGAAATCGATAGACGCAGATACTGACTCGGGCAGTACTAAGACTAGGATGGCGCGGGGGATGAACGGGTGTGCGGGGCGATCCCTCCCCCACGCATCACCTCATACCCCGATTGACATCTCGACTTGTCGCATTCTATAGCTACCGACCAGCATTCACATATGTAAATATGTAGACGGAAAGCGCGTAGAGTTCCAAATTCTGACGTAAGTGGTGCGCGCGCTTTGGTACAGCTCTAGTGAAGCCTTACTGTTAGGAGTCGTCGCTCGTAACGAATTGGAAAATGTTTGCTTTTATTTTGACTGAAAGCTTAATAATAATGAAGATAGTATTTTGTATCCCCATTTAGACGATATCTATTAAATTAAGTTAATGGTGGTCTCTCATATGTGAGAGGTCACCGGGTGGGTACCACCGCAATGTCTATTTCTCCCGCCAAACAGCAGTTTAAAAGCACTGTTGTTTCGAATTGAAGGACATTGTAGCCAGAGTAACTACTGGACATATTGAGACTTAACAACTACAACAACTTAACATATTGAGCGCAGTGGAATGCCAAGCATTGCTTTGTAATTCAAAGTGTTGTTTGGTTTTGCTACTGTTCATAAGCGATCGAATCGCTTACCATCAGGCGAACGGCATGCTCGTCTCGCCATTCAAGGCAATAAAAAAAAATAGCGCGATTTTCACGGCTATCTGTTTGAAACTTCAACGTACTGATGAGCCTATCCTTATAGTATAGGATCCCGCCATACATCGACCTTCACCGAGATGTTTATTTGATGAAACCTATTTTATATGCAATTTAATATGTCAATAAATATATTGTATATGGGTTGCCTTGCAAATTTCAGTCCAGAATACGATTAATTAATTATTAAAAAAAAAATATTTTTTACACATTTCACCTGTTTGATTATTAAACAAATTCTATACCAATCGAAAGTATGAAACCCATAGAATATGTAAACGTTAGGTTGCCTATTTTTTTCCGGTCACAACCCTCAGGTTGCCAGGTAACACAGAACACAGCATATACGAGTCTATCGCTGTCCTTTTCATTCTTAAGAATAAATAGCATGCGCACCCTCTTTCTTTATGAGCGGACTTCGAACAGCTGCTATGCTGTGTCACTCGGAGCAATATTTCACTTTTCTAAATTCGACAACCGCAATTCGGGACTGATTTTTCGCAGGCAACCCTATACCACCGTGTTCATAATAAAATGATCTTTATTTTCATTTAATTTCCATTCAATAATCAGACCGGCGCAAAATGCTAGTAGCGATTTACCTGTTTATACCTGGCAACCTGAGGGTTGTGACCGGAAAAAAATAGGCAACCTAACGTTTACATATTCTATGGGTTTCATACTTTCGATTGGTATAGAATTTGTTTAATAATCAAACAGGTGAAATGTGTAAAAAAATTTTTTTTATTTTAATAATTAATTAATCGTATTCTGGACTGAAATTTGCAAGGCAACCCATATACAATATATTTATTGACATATTAAATTGCATATAAAATAGGTTTCATCAAATAAACATCTCGGTGAAGGTCGATGTATGGCGGGATCTTAGACTATTAGTTCAATGCCTACGACATTCTAACCTCTTGACATGACAGTTAAGGTTGGCATATGTCCGTTATTTTGTGTAGGTAACTTCTTTTAAACCAAGCTCTGCAACGAAGGTATAATACTTAATTATTTATTTTTAGCCACCTTTGTTTGTAACTCCAGTGTCACCCTTAATTTCCATGATAGGTATTAGATACAAATTTCAGTTTGTGTTGTTCATAGACTAGGGGATTTTCCTCAAAGCTTCACCCGTGTGCGTAAGATATCTTCGGAACTGTTATTTTATAGATTTAAGTTTTTTGTAGAAAAAGAATATCACAAATAAATGCAATTAATATAACATTACCTCCATTTACTTTCTGCCACTACATATAAATAATCAGAAATAATAAATAAATACACCCAAGTCACATACATAGTCCCGACCCCACACTAAGATCAATTAAGTCTTGTGTCGTGGGTATTAGGACGTGGGTATGAGAGACTTTTCGGTCTCACAAACACCCAGACCCGAGACAAATACTTCTGGGCCTCACAAACATTTGTCTCGGTGCGGGGATCGAACCCGCGGCCTCTCGTTTCACAGGCAGCGTCTAACCAACTGCGCCACGGAGGCTGTCAAAACATTTTGAATTGAATGAACATTCTTAAAGAAAAGCATAGTAATATCCGCATCCGCAATTTGTAACGCAATACAAAAAAGAATATCTCGCTATTTTGCTCATGAAAATATATCGTCATAACTATAGCCACAACGATTATATATTATTTTGTAATAGGAAACAATATATTTGCTTTCAGCCCATTAAAAATAAACGTCATGCACGATAATAATGTTATACTACTTGATATTTGCTATAGATAAAAGTATCCGAGTAGAATGTAGATATTGCGATAACACAGAGGCCAAGTTAGAGACTTCACATAATACGCCGCGTTATTTGAATCACACATTGTTGTGTTTAAAAATTTATCAATGCATTGGCGTACAAAATGTTATTTTTGTATAAACCGATCAGATATAAAGCCGGTGTAAACGGTAAGGGTATCTTTGTCACGTAAATTTGGACGTACCTACTATGTAGTCAATATTTATGTCTTTCTAAAGTGTTGCTATGTTGGTATCTGCGGCTTGTTCTAGCCTTTCTTAGTAGAATACTAGTAGGTGCCTCTGAATTTAATATTTTTATTATGTAGATACTTAATAAGGTGAAAGGGTTGACATATGAAATTTTATTTATATGCGCTAATCACAAGGTTGAAAAGGTTTACCGGGATTTTTTAACTATTAAATGTTTGTTTTAACTTATCATTATTTAATTCACGGACAGCCTCCGTGGCGCAGTTGATTGGACGCCGGCTATGAAACGTGAGGCCGTGGGTTCGATCCTCGCACCGAGACAAATATTTATGTGATCCACAGGTATTTGCTTCAGGTCTAGGTGTTTGTGAGACTGAAAAGACTCATCGTTTCTGATTCCCACGAAAATGTGTGTGCGGTGCGTGTGGGTAGTGTGCGGTCAATATTAGTGTATGTGATTCTTGATTGTAATTATTTAATTTTTTAATTGTTGGAAAGATTATACGAGGTATCAAGAACAAAGCGCGTGGTAGTCTGGTTGTAAGATACCGGGCGCGGCTGCAGAAACATTTAAATGTTTTGCAGGTTCAAGTTCTGAGGCACACCTCGCCTCGGAGTCATAAGTATATTGATACGTGTGTCAGACGTGATAGTAGACTAAGAATATAAAATATAGTTAGTCATGTAGAGGAAGTAACGGGCAATTGCCAGTCATTCATATATTCTATCATTTTAGTAGATATGTACGTCTAAATACCACACGCGACCTAAATATCGATTTTGTCGACATACATATACTACAGGTGATGTTATCTCAATGTTACCGTGGAATCAAACGGTGTGTTCATGAACGTAACGATATAAAGCTGCACTTAGGAAATGACATTTGGCAACTCACCAAAATTTAATGAATGGTATTAGAATTATATTATATACTACGGTATCGATCTGTGCTCTACTGAGATTAATTTGTACAAAAACTATTTTCAGACAGGACGCTAATATGGTCATAGTCAATGTGGAACAGGGTGCATTAAAAGGTGCCGAGTATGGAAACGGTACACCAAAATACTTGGCGTTCAAAGGTATACCTTATGCGAAGCCGCCGCTCGGGAAATTAAGATTCAAGGTGAGTACAAAATGAAGACATACCGATAGTGTGGCTTACTTAGACGTTTTTTATTCCACACGAACCCCAAGAATTATTATTCAAAGTACATTCCACAGTAGCTGGTACACTTATTTTGTTGATACAAAGGCAAAGGTGAATCCAAATTAAATTTTGATTACGTAAGAAAATATAATGGTTAAATAATGTACTTAATTTATTAATGTGTTTCAGGCGCCAGAGGCTCCCGAGCCGTGGGCAGGCGTGCGCGACGCCTTGCAACACGCTCCCGTGTGTCCGCAGTATAATGAGCGTATGAACCGCCTTGAAACTGGAAGTGAAGATTGCCTTTACCTCAATGTATACACGAAAGACATCAATGCGCTAACACCGCTCCCGGTAATGGTTTGGATCCACGGTGGAGGTTTTTACACCGGTTCTGGTAATTCAGATTTCTACGGACCTGAATATTTTATGGCCCACGGTATTATTCTCGTCACGTTTAACTACCGGCTCGAAGTTTTGGGTTTTCTTTGCTTAGATACCGAAGAAGTACCGGGTAATGCTGGATTAAAAGACCAAATTGCAGCTCTGAGATGGGTGAAGAAAAATATAAAAGTTTTTGGTGGTGATTCTAACAATATCACAATATTTGGATGCAGTGCAGGGTCTGCGTCAGTATCGGGCCACTTAGTGTCACCGATGAGCAAAGATTTATTCAACAAGGCCATATGTCAAAGTGGAGTATGCCTTAATGAATGGTTTTATAATATACACGCCCGTGATCGCGCATTTCAACTTGGAAAACTACTCGGAAAAGAAACTGAAGACGTTGACGAGCTTCTCGAATTCTTAAGAAGTGTGCCGTCTTCATCTCTAGTAAACATTCAGTTACCCCCACTAAATACTAGCAACTTCGACATAACTGATAATATTATATTTGGACCTGTAGTTGAGAAGTCTTTTCTCAAAATAGAAAAATTCTTACCAAACCCACCGCCTGACTTAGCTAAAAAAGGATGTATGGCTGATGTACCCATAATTGTAGGTTACACTTCAGGTGAAGGAATAGAAATTGCAAGAAATTTAACTCGAACAGCTCTTTATTACTCGATGGTGGGCAGTGTTGTACCAAGAGAATTAAAATTAAAATGGACGCCGGAACAAATACAACTGGCAGATGAAAAAATTCGCAAACGTTATTTCCAGGGACAGGAAATAAATAAAGAAACAGTCACCAATTTAGAAACGGATCGGCTTTTCGCGTACAACATTATGAGATACGCGCGGTATCACGTTCGCCATAATACGAGTGCCGCATATTTGTATAAATTTACAGCAGAAACAGAAAGAAATTATACCAAATCACATTACGATATGGAGTCCGTGAAGGGCGTGTGCCACTCAGATGACTTGATGTACTTTTTTAATGTAACTTGTTTGGACATCCCAATGTCACAAGAATCTAAGCGTATTATAGATACATGTGTAAAATTATGGACGAATTTTGCTGCGACGGGGTAAGTTACCGAGTACTTTGAGCACAATACCAATTTACTTAGCGATATGACGTCAAATAATATCCATTCAGAGACTAACGCATGTACATACTGTGAGGCAGATGTGAATCATTGACTTCATAACGTGTATACATATTTGTCTTCATTTAGTCCGTGATATTAATTAGTCATTTATAATTTCAGCTCCCCAACGTTGTCAAGTGAAATAGAACAATGGAAGCCATTCACTGAAAAGGAACGAAATTGTTTTTTAATAGGAAATGAATTTAAATGTATAGAGAACCCAGATTTAGAAAATTTACATTTTTGGGAGGACATTTATGACGAAGTAAATTTAGTTGGTATTCAATTATAGTAAAAAATAGTGATTAAAAACTTTTAATGTTTTATGTAGTGTGAAAAAATAAAATTAGTTTTGCTGTATTTGGAAGTTGACAAGGAGGCACATAACGGAGATTTCGAGTGTGAAAAAATACAAAACAACGTTTATTTCTCATTTGCTTATAATAATAATTAATCGTACACATATCATTATAATTAATTACTCTATCCGAGATAAATACTGCAATAACACATTGAATTCAGTGCGAGAATTCCAGCGGGCAGAAGTACCATGTCGTACTCTCTTTATAACTGATATAAATGTAAACTAAAGTCATTGCCTATTAATACAAACCATGTCGTTATTGCAGTAAGTATATAAAATTATCTTCATGCTTTATCAGATTGTAATGACCACACAAGTATACAAAAAGGATTTGCTCTATTGACCCATTACCATGTGCTCCCACTTATCGGGTGTACGATACTAGTTCAGGCGGACGACTCCGCATCTGTTCGCACTAGTCGGGTATAGGACCCAATCAAAGACATAACTTATAAATCTCTACACGAAGATTCGCGATGGAAGTCAATAATAATTATCTAACGTAAAAATCAAAAGATTATTTAAAAAATAAAACATGTTTTATGATTATTTTCCAACAACTCTGTTGTCCGGATTATCTGTTTCTCCGTTATTAATGGTTCAAGAGATACGTCTTGCTCACCGACTTACTATATAATATACGCAAGTAGGTAGTAGTGCAAATGATTATCAGACCTACAGCCGAAAAGTGCGGACAGCGCCATATCAACTTTTATACGACCATAGACCCGTCCAAATACGGGTATTAAAGTGCGCATCAAATTGCTAAATATACATTACGTCTCAGACCCTGAAACAAATTTCGATAAGTGAGAACACGATACAAAACGTTCAGACACTAGAACGTCCGACTTATCGCGTCTGACACCTCACCTTCTCAAATCACAATACCAAAACGTATGAAACGCGTTCCTTGATGATAATAAGGACATTAGGTACCTGATCTATACATCGAAATTTAAAAATTATCAGTTCTTTTACTCATCAACCAGATAACAAAACTCTGTAGACTGTGACGTAATCCTACGTTATTTCAAATATTTCACTTGATATGACGTAGACTTACGTTTTAAACCTGGAATTAGCTTGTAAACAATATAATTTCTTTTACCTATGTATGTAACTTATTCACTATTACATTAGTTATTTAATACATTGTATATTAAAACTGTACAATTTTATTCAATTTGTCTTCAATTCATGGAAAAGTTCTGTGACAAATGACTACAGCATGCACAAGTTTACAAATACAAATGTGGTAAAATATGTACGGAGAAAAAGGGTTTGCCCTCAAAAATTATGAGCGCGATTGTATATTGCAATACTATTGTAGCGGTTTTATGGCCGGCAAACGACTGTTCCTCTATTTACATACCAAATTAACATTTAACTGCTAAACAACCATGCCACCGAGGTGGAGTTAGTTCAGCAACAGGCTGTAATAGAAGCAGTGGATTCGAAACTTGATTTGACAACCCTTTGTATGATTTACAAGTAGCCGGACTCCAGAATTATCTGACGAATAGTCCTTCGTATTTTCTGATAACTATGCCACAAGTCTTGTATCTTTGCGTGGGTTATAACAAATTTATATTTATACAAAACAATTTACATGAATGTTAAAAATATTGTAATATGAAAGGTAAAATTTTTCTTTTCGATATGAGTATAACTATGAGCATAACTATGAGTTCTGATATGCTTGTTTAGCGGCAACTGTACAAAATATGAAAAGATATTGTGCAAATATGTTTTCTGTATTTATTTATTTTGTTTTACTTTGCACAATGCACACAAAGATTAACTGAGTTTCCGACGTATGACTTACGAATAGTTATTTTGTTAAAATAAATTATCATAATTAATGCCTCTGTGGCGCAATTGGTGAGACGCCAGCTGTGGAATAAGAAGCCGCGGGTTCGATCTTCACACAGCAACAAATATTTGTGTGATCCATATATATTTGCAGCGGGTGTTTGTGAGATCGAAATTTCTCTCGCAATTCCCGATCCTCACGACACAAGACAAGACTTGTGGGTTTTTTCATTTATTTGTATTGCAATATGTCACAACTAAATCCATTAGTTTGTCAAAACAATGTCATAAAAATAAATATTTATGACAATATGCTAGTTTTCTTACATCAATAGTCCAACCGCAATAATGTGCAGAGCAGTGATTCTTTATTATTTAAAATATAAACGTAACAAAATCATAACAAACGTTAATGTTCTCGGTTACTACTTCACAAGCGCCAAATTACCGCATTTGGTATTGTATTGCTTATTTTAAAAGGATATACGAATTTTATAACTTGTAGATTTCAAATAAAAAATTAATACTTAAAAGTATCGAACTTATTTATTTAAATAAACATGAAAATATATTTTCGAACAATAGGGCATTTGACTCCATTTCAATTCATCAATGGGTATTAATCAAACCAAAGTCTACAAAACAATTTTGTAGATTAATTTACAATTAAACAAGTTAGAAACGTTTTAAATCTTGCAGTCTAGTGGGTGTAAAATAAAAGGAGTGCAAAACAAAACTAGTGACGCCACTAGTATTAATCGTGCATTATTAGAGTGCGCGCGTAAAATAAAGAGTGCGCACTACGCTCCCACTTTATTTTTAAATACTAATATTTGCCTCATGTTATAAGCTACTTCAATCCTGTTTTCACATAAATGTTTTGTTTTAATGATATGTTTGTTTGTACACAAAATCATAAACATAATTGATCACTGTCAAATACCCTATTGTGAACTTGAGGATTGTAAAAATATAATTTAGGAAACAGTTCTATATCGCACCGTACAACTTTAGCACTATAGCGGACGACAAATGTCTTGTGCGAACGAATAGACGACTCGCGTACTGCGCGTTATATTGTCAATGTTAGTTTACAGTCGCCAGTTTTAGACATTGTGTGTGTTGAGGGACAAAAAGGACTTGATCAATGGATTTCTAATGAAATTGTAAATGGACAAGGCAATAGAAATGCCGAGGAGTAAGGAGTAAGGTGTAATGCGCGCGTGTGTGTGTGTGTGTTTGTGTGCGTGTATCAGTATCGTCCGGAGCGCGAGTTGCGCGGCGGGTCGCGGCGGCGCTCGCGCGAGCGGGAGCGGCGGCGGCGCTCGCGCGAGCGACTGCGCGATCGACGCCCGCCCTTGCGCCGCGAGTACAAGTACCTGCAACCACGACACCCTCTCACTCACTACACACTACACACCAACCACTACCCACTTCCAAACTAACGCTTTCGTTTGCATGCAAACTCGTTGGCTTGCAGTCTAACATACCCCTCGACTGTCTTTCGGCTGTCAAGCAATAAAGTAACCTAATTTCATTGAAATAGGGGCTATTTTAAACCAAGGCCACAATATGGCACTTATGACTGTCGAGAGGCTATATTTTCAACATACTATGTATGCATATGTTATGGGCCAAGTGATTAATCGGGCATTATTCATCATGCCCGGGCAATATGAATAATGCCCAATAAGAGCGGGCAATGTGATTATAACCAATCAATTTATCACATTGCCCGGGCATTATGAATAACGCCAAGTGCCTATTGGGCAGAGTGATGTAAAGCGAATCAAAATCAAAACAATGAGCCAAAGTAGTAGAATTTAGAATAGGGCAGCACGAGGGGGTGGGTTGGGAGGAGTGGAGGGAGTGTCGCACCTCCCCTGGTACCACTCCCATGAAAAGGTAACGCACCATTCCTGAGAAATATCTATTATAGCAACCTAACCCTTAAAACACTTGTTTATTTATTTATTTATTTAAATCTTTATTGTACACATAAAAAACAAATACAATATTCAGAAACTAAAAAAAAAATACAAGTACAAATGGCGGTCTTATCGCTTAAAGCAATGTCTTACAGACAACCATGGGATGGATTTAAAGAGAAGGAGAAAGAGAGGGCAGTGTAAAATAAATAATTAAAAGAGAGGACACTAAATAATATTCATACAAAAAACAAATTACATCATCATAACATACATACATACATACATAATAAATAGCATAAATACATACATATAAAATAAAATAATATATATTTATATAATATATAAAAATATAATACACACAAATTGTAAAATAATTTAGATGTAGGAAATAATGTTAACTACTAAAATCAGGTTATTAAAGGGAAAGGTAATGTTCTTTAATTTGCCTCTTGAATGAAGACAGCGATTTCGCCTGTCTCACTGCAACAGGAAGCGCGTTCCACAATCGAACTGCTTTGACGGTAAAAGAATTGTCCATAAATGTTGTGGTGTGCACAGGCATTCTCAGCTTAAGATTCTCTGACGACCTCAAGGACCTCGAATGAGAGTCATGAAGAAAAATAAATCTTTCTTTAAGATAAGAAGGGGTCACAGGATTAAATAAAATATTATAAAGAAGAGAAAGAATATGAGCATTCCGACGAAGCCGTATAGGTAACCACTTAAGCTTAGCACGAAACTCGGAGACATGATCATATATTATCTTGTTGTCAATACAAATTAGCTTCTGCATCGTCTCCGGCGCTATGGGAAGTTCAGCCCCTTCGCCCTTGCGTAACAAAAGATAGGCAACCATGCTCACCTCCGCAGCCTCGGCTTGCTGGTCGCCTCCGGCGACCAGCCTCAGCCGCTACGGCTCGCACGGTTGCCTATCCTTCGTTACAGCGGGCGGGGGCTGCTCTCCCTCCGCGCCTCCGGCTTTTTATATACACTCTAGGGTCGGTAGCCAAAAGACTACGTGAAGTCAGGATGTTCCAAGTCGGTTTTGGGGCACAGTCGACCTAACTGATCCATAAAGTGGGTACACTAATTTTCTTCTGAAGATAATGTTTCGGACGTTAAAAAGCAACTAAACATAAGCAGATCAATTCAACCTTTCTAATTCATGGGTCCATCGCAGATGCGACAATGCGGCAGCGCACCACGTAAAAAATCACCTATTAATCACACTGCCCGATCATCATGTAGCCATATTCATAATGCCCTGGCAATGTGATAAATAGGTGAGTTTAGATTGTAATTAATCACTTGGCCCAATATGGCTCGGCCATATTCATACTGCCCGGGCATTGTGAATACTGCCTGCATTAATCACTTGGCCCATAACACATATACGAAATTCAATGGAGATGTAGAACGAACCATCGCTTTCAAAACTGCTTTCTTTTTGCAAATGGTGTTTCTTTATTTTCCTAATCTCGTTTCTTTTATTCACTATAGTATTGTATCAGCCCATCTTCGTCCCACTGCAGGGCATAGGCCTCCTCTACAATCGAGACTACGATTGAGTGTTAGGCCATATAGTCCACCACGCTGGCCTAGTGCGGGTTGGCAGGTTTCCTCCCGATGTTATCCTTCACCGTTTTAGTTCGTGGTGGTGTGGTGGGGTCTCCACCCACTACACACTTCTAAACAAACGCTTTCGTCTGCACGCATAATCGTTGGCCTGCAGTCTAACTTATACAAATATGTGTTTTAAACTAAATACCATTTTTTTTTTTTTTTTGTTTTCGCGGGGAAAAACGTTTTATCGCTACCGCTGCCTGGGGGGAAAGGCAGGCGGTTATGTTGGTTTCGCCGGTCTTACGACTCAACGCTGAACCACCCGGAATGGATGTTAACATCCAGGCGACCGTTGAGTCGCGTCCCTAACAAAATTCCTGCACCGGCATACCAACCAAAAACCCCACGGTGAACCTCTTCAGCGCATTGGAGCGGGTCCGGGTTCCTAAGGCTTAGGCGCCCTAGCCTCGCCGGATCCGATCCTGCACGATGCCGCGACACGACACACCCCACATATTTTCTTCACGTAGTCGCTATAAGTGGACGTTACGCAGCCCCCCGCTGCGTGCCCGCGACTACCATTGCCCCCATTAGTCGCCTCTTACGACAGGTAGGGGATACCGTGGTGGAATTCTTAAAATAGCCCCCAGTCCACAGGGCAGAAACTAAATACCATATGTCAATATCACGTGTACAATATTTCCCACATACTATGCATTATCCAGCATCAAATACTGACAGATGCTTTTTCTAAATTCATTAGAGATGGAAAACGAATTGTCACCTTCAAATCAGACTGATTTTATTCATCGCAAATAGATAATTCTGTATTTACCTACTCTCATTTATTTTGTCAGTAAATATCAGTATTTAATTTTATTTAGTTTCCGAAAACGGAATTACTTAAATCCAATTTCAAGTATTTTTAGGCATCAGACTGGCAGTAAGTAAATAATTAACAGAAACTAAATTAACTAAATCCTCAAGTTTTAGTTGACTATGGTAATAATTCTCAGCAAAAGCTATGACATCTACTCAAGTACTCAAAAAATCAATTCCAATGAAACAACTCACCTTCTTAGTTCTCTAGAGATAGGTTTGAGGTGCATGAAGTTGCAGAAACCACTGCGAGTGCATTCGCCCATCTCGTACTGTCGACAACAAGCTTCACGAAAATCCGTCACGGGGGAGAGCTCCGCGTATACTGGTCTTCCACCGAACCAACGATTGTTCAGGTCATTCACAGCTTTTTCCGCATCTTCCTCCCGACGAAACTGAAATTTTAATTATTTTTTTTTCATGAGCTCATTTATCCGTAATAAATACACCCAACAGTCATATGCCTAGTCTTGTTCCTGAGCGTAAATTAAGAAAAAATAATTATTGAGCCATAGGTATTAGAATACCTGATTAGGTATCATAAATTACCTTTTTTTTTAACACATTCAGACATCGTTCTTTTTTTTTTTTTTTTTTTTATTGCATTGAATGGCGAGACGAGCAAGCCGTTCGCCTGATGGTAAGCGATACGACCGCTCATAACAGTAGCAACATTCCACTGCGCTCGCCATCCTGAGACATAAGATGTTAAGTCTCAATATGTCCAGTAGTTGCTCTGGCTACAACGTCCTTCAATCCGAAACACAACAGTGCATTTAAGCAGTGTTGTTTCACGGGAAAAAAAGACATTGCGGTGGTACCTACCCAGATGGCCTCTCACATATGAGAGACCTACCACCAGTGATTCACCAGTGGTTCTTCAGCTGTCTTTGGCATTTTATAGCATCAAATTAATACCATATTACAGCAATTGCAATTTGACATAGTGCTTCATGGATACAACTTTTTGAAATAAAATAGGAATTCAATGATAACTCGCATCCTAAATTAAAAATGTTAAATGTGTTTTATATCAATAACAATTTTAACTATTATGGTATCTGAACTGTTACTATTAGGAAACTGTTGCAAAGTATTCTATGAATATAACAATGATATTAACAATCAAATGTAATGTAAACACATTCTTAATATTGTACACTTACTTTAATATAAACATTTCCAACTAGATGATCACCGAGGTTATCACACACATTCATTTCTTCTATCTCCCCATATTTGTCTTCACATTCAACAAAAACATCTTCAAAGAAATTATCATAATGTTCCTGCATCTCTTCATCCGAGACATTGGCCACAACCACTAAAACATAAAAGCTTTGAACACATGGACATCACATTATAAATACAACACTATCAATTATGAGTCAATAAGGAAACTTTTACATTATTGACTAAGTTGTTGAAAAAATAATTCCTAAACAACAATAACAACAAAATAAAATATCTAGTACAACTAATTATACAGACACATAGCATTATAATTTTATGTTTATCATTGAAGGTACTGCAGACATGAACTTTGCCTTCAAGAATAACATTTGAAGGAAGTTAAAAGAAAAGTTGGACCTGTATTTATATACAATACATCATTCAAACTATCAGAGCCAACTGAATTGCTCTGGAAGAGTTGTGACGTTTTCAACAATTTTCATTCTACATAATTTTGAAATTATCCTAATACAATTTGTATTTATACAGCCCTATAATATTTGACACACATTTGTAATAACTATATTTAAAATTTATGTATGTCAAATAACATATTAATAGATATTTTGAAAACTATGGATGCCATGAGAATGGAACACAAATGATTATTGCTGTTATATAGTATAGCATCCTAGTTTTAACTGTGCATTGTGTACTCAACCAAGAAAAACAAAAAAGATGATTTTAATGAATAATACATTTTTTTACTAATATAAATCAATTCTGGGAACTGATTACTTGTTACCCATCTCTTTTCTATTTCAAATAAATGTCAGTCATCTGAAGAGAGTAGGGAATGCAGTTCTCTTTCAATTACAACTATTACAAAGAATTGCTTAGAATGGCCACTTCTTACAGAACAGTACATTAATTTTGTTGAATTATATTTGAGTTAGGTACAATTGCATTTAACAAAAGTAAACTAATTTAAAATTTCTGGTGCTAAATAGCAATAAATTTGTTACAAGTAAATATTGTACACAACATTATAAAGTTTTCACTTAATGTGTTAATATGCTGCCCATGCCAAAAAATATGACTATCACAGTAATATTGAAAGAATTGTGGAATAGAACATAATCACTCTTGTTACTTGACTGTAAATTGATCACATATTTTAGGTAGTGATTAATCTAAATGAAACTATGTAATATAAGGATAATTAGGATATAGGTACCATTCTTTAAAAAAAAGCATACTCACAATGACTTCCATCAGCAGACTTTGCTGAATTCTGTGGGTTCACATACAAATTTTGCAAGAGAACTGTTTGAGAGAAAGTTGGCTTGTTGTGGATGCGTGAACAGCGATCGCCATGGCGGCAAGCCCCGATTTTAAAATAAAATGAACAGTTTACTCTGGAAAACAGTACATAAAATATAATTGTTGACTTATAAGGATCACCTACACAATAAATGTTACTGACCAAATATTAAATACGAAAGTATACGTAGAACATTATCAATAACACAATATTGTACAATAAAACTGAAATTCTGGCGGTACTCGTTCATTGGGATTATGAAATTATTAAAAAATACAAAAAAATCATTAACTAAGTACACCAATATAATAAATGGTATGTTTAACAGGCATTCTTAGAGCAGATATTGTATACATGAATCCTAACCTATAAGGCAATATTGGACACGAAGTAATTAAATTGCAAGTATGTGACCATCCGTTGGGGTAGGTATATAATGCAAAAAAGTACTTACTTATCTTTTTCTGTACCAAATATAGCAGCTAAATATTCGGCCATCCTGAGATACAATCAAAATCTCAGTCGGCTATAATATTGTTGATATCCTATGAAAATACTTTCAACTCATACGCGTATTCCAGATTTCTATTCAATCCCGCCCATAACTGCAATAAATAAGAAAAACACGTTTACTACAAAAAATTGGACGTGTACATCAAGAATAATAACAATTTAATCACACCAACATTTTTAACGAAAAAGCCAAGCCATGCCAAGCCGACATAAGTGTTGCTAGAAGAAATTACATTTCACACTTCACAGTCAGTGTTGCAATATTTAAGCTGCACAAACCCAGAAGTAGACTCCTCGCCCGTAAGTCTGCGCGCGGAGAAAATTTGAACTGATGATGACGTCATGGAATGTTGCCGACTTAGTGGATTTACCCACAGGGGTAGCCACCGTGTAACCTAGTATGAGATAGCGATATTTGTGGGAGTGTGGCCAGGTTGACACGTTTTTCCTAAGGTATCGGGAAACTTTGACCGTTCTTTAAAAAAATATAATTGCTAAAATATCGATATTTTAACTTTGAGGGGAACTACAATGCACTTACATACCTGGGTCGTCAGCCATCACCCAGAACTAATAAAAACACTGTATAACATAAACATAATTTAAGTAAATATTTAGTTCTGAAAATAAAAACGATTGTAATAAAAGCTAATAACAAAACAACATCTAGTCCGCCCCGTGACCACGAAAGTTGTAAAGTAATCGAAACGTCGCGGGGAGAAGTTAAAAAAAGCAAAACTTAAACCAAATCCGCGATAAAATTCGTAAATAGTTTTATTTCAAAAACAATATCTATTGTGCATCCATATACAGTTCAAAACATATAAGGAAAAAGTTTAAAAAATAAAAGATAATTATTGAAGTTTGTTTTTTAATATGTAATTTAAATCTATTAATATCGTTTGTTTTAGGGAATATCAACCTTTGGACCGCTGGCCACCCCAAATAATGTAAATATTTGCCTCCAAAACGTCAAATTTCCTGGAGTCAAGCGGTTACGCCGATAAGGACAGGTTACAAAAGCTTGCATCTCTTTCTTACATGAATGTTATGTATAAATCTCTTTCGTTTTGTGGAAAAGGGATAGAACATGTGACTCCGTCTATTAGTTTCTCCGTCTACGGGATTTACCCATAGAATGGTCATTAATAATCAATATATTTTAATGCACTGTTACCGGGAAGTGCATTCTAAAATTTACAGCGTCACTATTAAATTATGTACCATACTTCGTTAATAAAAAATATTTTACACACGACCAACAATTAATATTACATTTCGAAACGAAAAATTACGTTACAAAAGTTTTTAAATAAATTCATTTTTAAAGTTGATAATATTCAAAAATAAACGTAATTCAATAAATGCCAATTTTGATAATCTCAATATGTTTTTTTTAAAGATATTTTTTCCAATTTGTCATTTTTTCAATAAAAAAAAGTACGTTTGTTGTATATATGAAATGAAACTAAAACATACTAAACCTTTGTTAATCAGATTATTAAAATATATATTTGTACATTATAAAGGCCCAAAGAAGCCCTTACTTCCTAATAACGAACTACCACCGGAAATATATGAATGTTTGGCGTTTTATCAAAACTAGGTCATTACACTATAACATTCCAAAACTTTTTATCAGTGCTTTAATATATGACGATACAAATACACGTATTTAAAAAACTCACATATTGCTAATTCCGAAATAACAAAGTTACCTCAATTGACTATAGATACCACAATTCCCATTTTTTGTGGAGATTTTTATTTATATGAGGCTTGCCACATTAACAGCGCCCTCCGTTGCGCGCACAGTTATCGGGCGAGGAGTATAGGTCTTCTTGGTATGTGTTATGCTGGCTACCCACCAGATATAAAACAAAAGCTTATACCCAAATCATTGATTTAAAAACTAAGGATAGGCCCTTCAGTACATTGGGTACGTCAATAAGATGCCCGTAAAAATCGCGCCATCTGTTGGATTTTTACGTCAATGGCGGCCATGAAATCGTTTTTCAATAATACTAAAGTAAATGTTATAGACTTAAAGTTATATAGTTTTTACTTAGCGATGATAAGAAATGTTATCTTTTTTTTTGTGAACTTTCCGTCATCTTTTTTGCAGACACGACGATACAATTAGGCATTTGTCGATGACTTACAGACCGGTGCGCTGTGACGTCACAACCGTTGCATTGGTCCGCGGACCATGGCGGACCACTTTCGTGACAACACTTTTCGTACTCTCCGCCCCGTCCATATATTTTACGTCAATGACCCAAATGGAGATTGTATTGCGTATAAAACACTGAAGCACAAAAAATTGACCTTGAATGAAGTCGCTGTTGCCTGCTATCCTTTCCCTTAGAGAAACAATGAATGAAGTTCACATTCACAATCTCCATTTGGGTATAAGTATTGGGTATAAATGTAATCATTAGAAGAACCATATGGGTAGCACCAGGCTGTGCTACTACTACTATGTATCTCAGTTTCCAACTTAGGTTATTTTAACATGCATTTTGTGTGAAATAATGATACTTTATTCAAAAAGTATTGTAATTTTGAAACGGAATTAAAAAAGACGAAACTTTTTAATGGAGATGGGCCAGAAATGTATGGGCGTTGGGCCGTTTGTAGTACATTACACCAAATTTACTTAGTGAAATTGGCATTCGATTTCTGTATGAAATACTATGATACGTTACACATTAGCTTTATACAAAAATAAATACCAAGCCAAGAACAGCAACACTACAAGGGGACAATATGGCGTCTGAAACGGCATGTTTGACAACCGATGTCAAAACTTGACATTTATGAAATATGAAGTCGTAATTCGTGTGGTAATTCGTTTTCCTATAAATCAAATATTATTTTTAGTCGTCTGTGCTATAAATTACTGTACTCTATATAACTCATAAATGTTTTTACGTCAACGGAATTAGTATCATACTTTATTGATCATCTTATATAATATAACATAATGTCTATACAATAAATTGCAACAAGTCTGTCAGAATCTCGTCATGTTTATAGTTATTTAATATTAAGAAAGTGTACCTATATCTGGCCGTAAGTGCGGTGCATAATACCTGCTAAACAACCTATTTAAATAATCCACAATAAAAATCTGCTAGGCATGAGATACAGCACGGCACAGACTGATCACTTGTCGCGACTGCTAGCATCTGTATCAGCCCATATACGTCCCACTGCAGGGCACGGGCCTACTCTACAATCAAGAATACGATTGAGAGTGATTAGGCCATATAGTCCACCACGCTGGCCTAGTGCGGGTTGGCGGACTTACATACCATAGAAATTCTTATGAATCGCTATGGTAAGCAGGTTTCCTCACGATGTTTTCCTTCACCGTTTTAGTACGTGGTGATTGACTATCAATACACACATGACTCCGAAAAGTCAGAGGTGTGCCCTATGTGCATATGAATAAATAATAATTTTATTATTAGGCATATGAACTTAATAAGCTCTTAGTTATTATAGTCCATACAAATGAATACGCTATAAAAATGGAATCGAATCTGATAGCAGCCATGTTTATTTCTATACCTTAATGTCTAGTAAAAGAACTTACTAGCACTCATTTCTGTACAAGCTAACATTTCAAACATTATATTTAGTCTACCCCTAGAAGTCTAATATGCTTTGGTATATCAGACTTCTGCATACTTAAAAATAATATTATCCTAAGGTTTAAGATATTATTTTTCAAATAATGTATTTGACATTAATTCTAACTGGTTATTTCTGAGCACACATAAGGAAAAAGTAGGATTAATTGATGAAAGAAAACTAAAATCAAACAAAACTTAAGGACAATAAAGTACAACCAGATCTTGCTTTATATTTTTTATTTATATTCGCCTAAAAATAATCTCCAGTCAAAACATCTAGGAACAATGCCGGTGCTCCTATATTGTACTATTGGTAGCCCAACCTAAAGGCTAAATACCACAGTATGATAATGGTATGAGTACAGCAACCCACTGTCCAGTATCCAGCCATGTTCCTTTCAACATGAAGCACTTGTGGGTGTTAAGTATGTCCAAAAGAATCGAGATTGATACAATCTTCTTACGGCGGAGTTGGAATAAAATCTTGCTCATTGTCTACAGCTTTATTTATTTGCAGCCAGCAGTTTGTACAGATTATTGCTTATCCTGATAACTAAAACAAAATAAAAAAGATTTAATATTGAAGATATCGAAGAATTATGATGAATAAATAACTCTTTGCAGTCACATGTGTATGATCCCAGGTCTTCTTCTTTAAACAATAGCGGACTATTGTTTAAAGAAGCATCTTAGCAGGCCGGCCGGATAATTGTATGAAATGTCTTGGGACAGTCGTCTGATACCATTAGATATTCCGCCTGGACGGCATTTGTGCTTACCATCAGACATAGTGTTGTTATTATGGAAATAATAATAACATAAAATATTATACATAACACAAGATCATCTGAGTGTCCAGAGGGAAATAAAAGAAAATGTAATTCATTTAACAATTTAAACAACTATATATAAAATATATCACTTCTTACATATTTATGTATTAGTAGACTTGTCCTGTGGACACAATGCAATTCAGCTCTAACATGAATACTTTTGTAATACTCCATACTTTGTATTGACCTTGATTAATTGGCATAAAACATACATTTCCCAAGTTAATGAAGAAAATAGAATACTTACTTCTTGTTCTGCCATTTCAGCAATAAAACGTTTTGAAATACTCTACACGAGAGTGAATTGGCAGCCCATGTAGTTACTAAGATTCTGTTGAATGATAGAATCCATTTCAATTTTTGATTGCAGAAGTGCAATTCAACCATTTCACAACAATTGCAGAAGTGCAATTCAAGCAAAGCGCCACTTTTGATGTGCTGAAAAGCAGAATTGTGGGTTAGAAGAGAAATATGAACATAGAAAAACATAACAGTATTACTTACATGTGGCATTCTAAATAATATATAATATGTTTACTCACCAAAATACGAACTAGTAATTGTGTTTAAACGTCAAGATATATCATCTGCGAGAATCAGAATCCATAAAACAAAGCCAGGTATACAGAGAAGCAAATACACATTTGCGAAATGTATGCGAATAATAAAAAATAATACGAATTACGGCCACAGACGTAGACAGATAACACAGAGTTTTGCAATTGCTGTCAAGTTAAACATTTTCGTTCTTAAACTAAAATCATGTAATATAAATAAAATAATAAAAGTGACTTCTTTAATAACATATATCGTCTTTTAAAAAGCGAAGAATATAGGTAAAGAAATATAGACAATAATTATAATTTGAAGGGGGGTTTTAAAAATAAGACATATTAAAGTTAAAGATAATGGGTTCGCGCATTTTTGAACGAAATGACAATTAGGCATCATGGCGGACAGATTATAGAAGAAAATATTGCTTCTGTACTAAAACAATCACATTTTTGTATAAAGCCCCCTGTTGTCCAAGAAATCTAAATGTATTTTATTTGAATTCCACATTTTTTTCTAGAATTTGTTTTAGACGTACACAAAACGGCCCAAGATAGCACATCTCCTTTCTCGTATTTCATGTGATTCTAGTATGTAAATATAGATGCCGCTTGAGGAGGTTAATCAATCAGCAAGTGACCATCTTAATATTATATTATACTCCTGCAAAAATAATATAATTAAGTTCGTATTGTGGTAGCTATTTTGTATTGTAAACTGGTAGCGAATAAATAAGCTGTTCCAAACTTGCCATTGGCATAATGTTTTCAATTCCCCCAAAAAAAAAACTGTCAAACAGTCAGGTGGCGGCTAGCTTCTGTGTTTGACCTAGGCTGCCTATTATTGGGTTTTGATACTTTTCTCGATTTAGCTAGGTTTGACTGGGCTATTTAGGATTGTCTCTGGAAATGCTATTTTGGGTTTATTATTTACATTGTTCCCACTTGTGGGATTTCGATACAAAACGATGAACTGACGATGCCAAATTGCCAAATTCTTTCTTTAGAAATTATTGCAAATGATAAAGGCACAATTACAACCCCTGGCGGATTTTATTTAAAATTAAAATATTTCCAGCGACATCTCATGCTTGGCAGAGTAAATTTTGTTCCTCAAATACTCATATTGAAGAGTGGCTCATCTACTACCTATATAGTATATTATGATGTATGGATATTAGATTATAGCAATAGAAATTAGAATATCATGTTGTCTTTGCGTTGTCTTTACGGTTAGAAAATAGGGTGTTGGTAGAAATTGGTAGAATTTACTTATATGAATTTCATGAATGAAATTAGTGTTGAGTAGGACATGACTTGAAAAAGAGTTTGTAAGAGTAGCCTCATTTTTGTACTAAGCCAGTACAATGTCCCACTTCAATTGAGGCGAGGCGTACTGACGCTTGGCCATACTAAGATAGTATTGTTAGCATGTGCGTCACTCCCTCTCGCTCTCATCCTATAGTTAATTACATAGAGTGACGAGTACCGGGACACCAAATATGAAGTAGTACACGTTAAAAAGTTGAGCCGCTCTTACATTTTGACGTCATGTACGGGACAAATGTACTGCTTCTTGTATGTCCTACTCAACACTAAATGAAATTGAATGTGATCTGTGATCAAAATTAAATGTGATGGTCGTTTGGCCGCGGACCGCGGTAAGCTCAAGGTGGTACTGGTGGTAATCGTTCTCGTGGTGCGACGGGTTACGCGCGGTTTGTTTGCTCCGAGGATTTGTCGATTTATTTTTATTTAGTGTGCAGTGACTTATCAGGTGCTATTAATTTTGAATCGAATAGTATTTTCATATACCATTCCGTGTGAAAAATTGAATGCATTTCGAAATAGTGAAAATCTGATTGACAACTTTATGGCAGTTACAACATAGTTATTATAACCACAATTTGTGACAATGTCTTACAATTCCACGCTTGACGGCTTCTGTGGAACACCGTTTTGGGTAAGTAGGTCTTTAGCCATGTTGTTTCAGATCAATGCCTTTGGTTTCATGTACATCGGTTTAAAACTTACAACGACTTTATTATATATGTGATGACTATGAGTTACGATTTTAGACTGTTACTAGTTTCGCATAAACATGTTATATGAGATAAATTAATATCACATTTTAGTTCACCTTCATGTAGGGTATGCGAATACTCATAGGGTACCTTCTTCAAATGGATCCTGTGGTCTCCGACCGATATTTAATTGTGATTGTATATAAATAAAATATGTGTATTGATTACACATAGTACATTTATGAATTCGTTCTATGTTACGTTATATCTAAGTAATAAATTCGACCTCATGATGCCACTTACTCCAATGTCGGAAGTTTTTATAGGCAGTTTTAATATGAAAGAGTTTTAAACTTCAGAGTAGAATATATGAATTTCATTTATCATCAAGATATTACTTATGTTCAGTACTAGCTGGGAGTCATTTGATAGTAATTTGTAATGGACCATGTACAGTTTTCAAAATCCCTACCTTAACACATGCTAATTTACTATTTATTTAATTAATTTTAAAAGTAAATGTAACAGTTTAAAAAAGAAATAAATGGGTATCACTGAAGTTCATTCAGTTTTATTTGTTTCAAATATATGATGATGATTATTTATCCATGGTTGCTAAATTTAATTAATTTTCTGCTTAAAATCCAATTACTTTTTTAAACAATAAATATGAGCAGACACATATTACTTAATAAATAAAATTGTTCATATATTATGTTAACAAGAGTGTATGTAATCTGTCATTTTATACAATTCCTAAAATTGATGGGATGCGTATGAATTTTTTTACAAAAATTTGGAATCACTACTTTTTCGGAATAGTAAGTAATGGGAAATATATTACATTCAGAATTATAATGAGTACCGCGGGTATGTGGAGCATACCTTTCCACTTTTAATGTACACCTATGAAAACAGAGGTCTAGAAAAGGAGATGGTTAGGTAAGCTTAAGATTAAGATTGATAAATTATACAAGAAAAAGAGGATACAGTTTTAAAAATAAAAAGTCTATTTAAAACTGGAAATGAGCTGCCTACCTAACCTAACAATTGCTTCATTCCAGTCTGATATTGTAATTGTCTGTTACTAGCATGTTTCATTTAGTTTATACACAGAAGTATTTATAATGCATATGGTAGCAAAAAACCTTGTGAAATTAATTAATATATTAACAGCAAAAGTAACTTTTAACCTATTTTCTGTGTTTTGGATGATCCATTACAAATTATTTATTATATTTATAAACAGAAAAACTGAATGGCATCATATATTAATGCAAGTGTTACACATTGAAATAAAACTATTATTTAAGTAAAAAAATGTAAATTTACCGAAACCGAATCAGCGATAAAATCCAAAAATAATATTTTTTTCAATGCAGAAAAATTGCCCAAATGGATTGCATAACCCAAGATTTTAATCCAAGGCTTCAATTTCCACAGTCTATACCAGTGATTCTCAACCATTGTGCCGCGGCACTTTTGTGTGCCGCCAAATTTCAAAAGTGTGCCGCCAAATTTAGCAAATATATAATAATGTTAATACTATTATATTATATCATTTAAAAAGAAAAATATTTTTAACATGAATATCTATATATTAATACGTGATGCAAAAATTTTGGATCCCTTTTTACGAAAATTGCGCGGACGCAGGAGCATAAAATTTGGCACACTTATAGTTTATGTGTAGGAGAAGTGGAGAATGCTAATATTTTTCAATAATAATGCTTATAAAGTACATTAAATCAAAAAATAAAACATTACACACACTGCCATGCATTTCACACACACATCCATACACAAGTATTTGTACACGCATACATACTCTGGTGTCAAATTGATTCTTTTCTTTTTTATTTTGTTCTTCTGACATAGACATATCAAAAAAAGGTTTTATTTGCCTAATGAGGTAATTATATTAATATTAAAAGAGAATATTAATTATAAATGAGGCAATAATATTAATATTAGGCCTAATATTAAATGTAATATAAAAAAAAATGCATAAAAAGTACATAAAATCAATAAATAAACCAGCATGCATTTGACACACGCATACACAAGTATTTGTACACATATACATACTCTTTGGTCAAATTGTTTCTTTGGTTTATTATAGACATCGTTGAATGTCAATCAGAAAAAATTGTTTACTGTGGTTTTGTTGAATGTCAAACAGAAAAGATTTATTTAACGAATACTACGTGAAATGCTGAGCGCTTATACAAATTGTGTAGCAGTAAGATACATTTAAATGTACACGGACTATCATTATATGCATAAAGAAAGTTTTGTAGCAGCAATCTGCAATAACAACATTCAGGTACAAAAAATGTGCACGAATTATCAGAATAACAACATCATCATACAGGTAAAACTTTTTCTCTTCTTGATTTGGTCGAATTTCGATCACTAGGCGACCACTAGTATATTTAAATCCACAAAAAAGTTAATTATTTTATTATTTGCTTTGCAACGCGTTTCTTCTTAGTGCCAAATTATGATGAAGCGGCGTGCATAGCAATAGAAATATGTCTCAAGGCGCTCTTTGTGTGCCGCCAAATTTTGAAATCGTTAAATATGTGCCGCAACAAAAAAAGGTTGAGAATCACTGGTCTATACATATTACTTACCGATATAATGTAACTATAAAAACCTATTTTCTATGATGAAAATAACCTCATACCAAAGTAACCATCCCACTAGGAATGGAAGGTCAAATACATTTCACAAACTGATTACTGGTATATTAACATCTGACACAAATGTTTGAACTCATAAATTTTAAGCAGTTAACCTTGAAGCTAATTACCCCTTCAATAAGACATTTACATGAAGAATAACTATAAGATCCAACAAAATTTTAATTATGTCCAATAATTCAATTAAGATTAGAAGGAATTGAAGTGAACACAGGAATATATTGTATATAGAAATAGAAATATTAATATTTACCAAAAACAATAGTTTGGAATCATTTTGGAATGCAAAATATAGACATAAAAAATTAAACACAAATAATAATTTGAAGATAGTTATATGAAAATGAAAAATACTGATAAGTATTTTCATTCAATGCAAAATAAATATACCTGCTACCGAAAATGAAGCCGGGTAGTAATTTAAGTGACTAAAAACTCAATGCAACTAAAAAATTCGCAACGTGTCAATTTTTAATTTTTTTTTATGTGAGTAAATTATTTTTTTTGTGGAGTTTGAGTGGTAAATCCATAGATTTATTAAAATAATCATTTAAAGCCTTGCGTACCATAGCATGGAAAAAAAAGCGTTTACATTATTATTTCAGAAAAAAAAAACAATGTATTTCAGTAACACCCTAATACAATCACAGAAAAAAAAAACAAAAAAAATTGATTAAAAATTATGAAAATATTGTGCATAAACAATATTTTGTAGTATTGTGTCTGGTGTCACTAAAACTACCACCCAGCTTCGTTTTCGGTAGCAGTCTTGACATACCCTGTACTTAGTGCATTATAAAATATATTTTTAGCATACAATCTTGTTTGTGGCAAGTGGCCATGACTTTAAGACATTTTTTTATGTCATAACATCATCACCTTCAAGAACCTGTTTCATTTCTGTTAAACTACTATAATTGTGATAGAAAATGCTGCTTTAATAATCATTATTATTATCAACATATCATTTAGCAGTGGGGCAAAATTTATATTTCCGTGGCTCTAATATTAATTTATTTATTGTTAATATAATTTGCAATGTTTATATTTTTAATACAATTTTATTTACACAGTGGTGACACAGGTTACTTTAACACTCTAATTATCATGTTCTTTAGGATATTTTACATTGTAGATCAACAATAAACAGCATGTACCTACTCATAAATGAAAATATGGGTGACACATAAGTTTTCTTTTATTATGTACAATATAAAATATCACCATTTTATGTTCTTACAAAAATGTGTCAAATAACAGTACATTACCATACAAGAAAAATACAATTACTAAATGAATCAAATGGTAATGAAACCAGCATGTTTGGGTCACAAATAACAATAACACTGCCTACTTTACTTTAACTTCCCCAATTAGTTTCATAAAACAACAATAAAAATTAGGTAAATTTGCTCAAGTCGCTTAAAAACCCTTAACATTCAAAATATGTATGAGGAATATGTGAAGGATATTATCAGATTTACGCCCAAATACTGGAACAACATTCAAATAATAAGTTGCTCTTAACAGCACACAGCCCGCTTAGACAGTACATTTAAGCGGGATTAACCTAGTAAAGCGCAACTTATATTTAAGTTGCGTTCGAGTATTTGGGCGTAAGAGCTTTTAACACATAATTTCACAGTGTTTTTAAAGTAAAATTAGAAACTCTACATACTTAATAAATATGTGCAAGTTACAACCTCCTGAAATATAATATTTTACAGTAATGGAGTTGCCTCTTTATGTTTCTTATCATGCAAATAAAATCAAAGTTAATATTTATAAGAAAACAGGGCTTGTGCACAAGATAATGGTTTATACATACAAGATTGTATTGATAATCTTACATTTACATTATATCTATGTCTAAATAAAATTTATCAACATTTAATGTGTACTTGATTCAGTAGCACAAACAGAAATAAATGGTTTTGCACATAACATTAATACATTTCACGATCATATTTAGTTGCCTGTTAACATTGTAGTAAACTTTCTAACTAAATTGGCCATCCTTCCATTATGTATTTTTTTTTATTTTATTTTTAATGTCATAAAATAAGAAGAGTAACTCGTATATTTTGTGAAAAAAAAAAACTTGAGAGTTGTCAAGGGATACTCGAATCGAACAAAGTTTCTTTTCCATTAATTAGTGAAGGAATTCTAATAAAATTTTAGTTCTTTTAAGTTATAAAAATAATACCTATCATTATTAACAAATGTAATGTTATATAAACTTAATCAGTAAGCTAAATTTTAGTAATAATTGGCAAAGATACATAGTCAAATGAAGGATTGATGATTGACAGCAGGATAACAAACTAAAATCGTAAATATTAATACATTTATTAAGGAGGATCGAAAATCAATGTATTACGGTTCTATTATGTAATTTTAATAATATGTCACCATCAAAAGAATCATTTGAGTATCACCATCATTATGTTTTTTTTTCACATATTTATGCAATTTATGTTTCTTTTGTACCAATTTGATTTATGACATTTGATGAAAATTAGAAATTGTCGCAACGTTTCCCACTTAATTTTGGGCTTCAGCGTATTCTTAGTTTTTACTATAGCCTTTAACATATTCACATGTATTTGGATATCTTATTGCCTCTATTAGAGTTAAATAAAATGTATGACATCATTTTCAAATAAAGGAATATAAAACGATTGTTAAATGTTTCAAATTGTCGTGCCAACTTTTCGTGAGAATTTTTGCTGTCTAGCCCCCTTTGACAACGCGTGATAAGGAACTACGATCCAAAAAGGAAATATTATTAATTGAAGGTGACTTTGGTTTATTTTTACAGAATACCAGCGCAACATGGGAGACCGAAAATCCCGACCTAACACCATGTTTTCAAAAAACTGTTTTGGTGTGGGTCCCTTGTTTGTACTTGTGGGTTTTCGCAATGCTGGACATTTACTACATCCTGCACAGCAAAGAGAGAAACATACCGTGGAACATCTTGAACATCTCCAAGCTGGCCATAACTTGTCTACTAATCGTGTTAAAGTTCGTCGATCTCGGCGTCACAGTGCATACGTCGTCAAACGAAGAGGAGAAAGTTTATAACGCCGATTACTACAGTCCTATCGTCAAAATATTAACCTTCGTAAGTTTATTTAACTTTGTATTCGAGTTCTGTGTATATATTCCAATAATTTAGACCAGCGAATGATAAAACTTGTGAATCCAGGGTTATGTGGCGTTAATAGTTATGGCATGCGTCATCAAAATAAGCGGATTTCCTTGCAAGTCGAACTAAAATTATAATACCTAATAAGGTCATCAATTACCAAACTTATAATTAAATGACGTGCTTAAAATACGTAAAAACTTCAGTTTGCATGTTCATTTGTTCAGCATGATGTTTTAAGTGTTCTAAAATTCGGCTGTCGTAACATTATGCAACATTTCCTATCTACTTTGTCATATTCGCCGTATGAACACAAGTTGCTAATTTGACATACCTTTTTATAATTTTTTAATTTTCGCAAGATCCAATTGTTATAATTTTAAAATAATGTTTTATTTTGAATGAAACGGAAGAATACTTATTAAAAATAATCTTTAAATCGTTTCGTTTTGGTATGGATTAAATAAATTATTTGTAAGTGATCGCATACCTAGTTCATCAGTAAAGTAGGAAGGTTTCATGTTGCTTGAGCAATATTTGAAGGGAAATATAACTGTAAGTCCGTGTTACTTGTTTTTTGGAATCATGACTGCGCGGAATTCATTTAATAATAATGGCTACAAAAACGAGATTACATCATCGATCACAATTCTGAAGAATATCTATAATATTATACGCTTAATGGTGTTGCGCTTTGCTGTGGTTCGCTACGATACAGTATATTATATAAAACGGGTATTGGGGGCAATCGACCTTCAAAAGATAATCACTGTTATAAAATACTAGCGGCTCTAACTCGCGGCACGCATGTGCCATCGCCCCGCACCGGACCGCGAAACTTCCTTAATATACATACTTAAAACTTTTCTTTAATAGGACCTGTAATAGTCACTATTTACGGTTAATATGTGTAACATTGTAGTAGAATACAATTATTAATATTTATCGGCTCGTTTGCTATACACCACGTCTTCACACCCCGTTCCGTCCACGTCTATGATCTATCTCCTTCTATCTCTATCTCACTCACCCTTGGTTCGCGTAGTGTATAGTTCGAGACGACAGATGCTAAGAGTATGAATTTATCAATACACTACAGGACCTATAAGTAATATTAAAGAGTTTTTTATGCCACACAATAAATCTACATAGTAAGGTAATTAATGTAATAAATAAGACGTATTTATATGCGAAAATAATAATTTAAACTCTTTTATACCTTAGAGTCCTTATAAATAAAAGGGTGCAATGTGTCTGAAGTCACTAAAACTACCACCCGGCTTCGTTTTCGGTAGCAGTCTTGATATACCCTGTATACAAGCTCCGTCGCGTCGTGGGCTTATAAGAAAGTTGTAGTAGCAAGAAAACCTGCTATGTATAAAGTTCCTGTTTTCTATTTTATTTACGTAGAAAGACACTCAAGACTTGAATATACAAGTCAAACTTATAACCCCGCTCGTTTTAAGGATGTTAAAAGAGCTGTAAATCTTAGAAATAAATTACGATTGGTACTGCATAACGATGTTAACTTTACATTCAGTGAATTTTATTATAGTAGATATCTACAACAGTACCATTTAAGTGGTAAGGCCTTATTTCCTTGTACACGGATACAATTTGTGCCTCCAATGTCTAATTTTCGTCTGTGATTCGAAGGCCATGAACACAAACACTTGTTGGCAATGTATAGAATAGCTTCAAATAATGTATTGGCAAGACATCTCATCTCTATGACAGTGTGTCGTCCAATGTGCTAATTAATATGTTTCGGCAAAATCGTACGGCATATGCATTAACATCATACTTACGGAGGAAAAAAAATAATGTTTTTTTCTCTAACCTCTTTCATGTCTAGTGACATAGTTTATAATTGCATTTATTTTTTCTCCTAGTTAAAAGTTCTCCGGCAATGATAATATATTGAGGTCTTAGCACTACTCTTACGGATTACACTTTACATATCTTGTGTAACAATATTAATGATTACATGTGTATTCTGTAAATAATATGAAATAATTTAAACCAATAGGATTGAGGGTTTTTCAGTGTACCTATTTCAGATACATAGTTGTTACTTAAGTAATAGCATAGAGTATCGAAATTGTTTTCTTCCATTGCAAAAGAGCTGAACTGAAAGTATATCACGTACCATGACCACGATCACTGTCGAATAGCACACGCACATTACGGGCTCAGTTAAAAGCTGTTCCAAAAATTCGAAGACGTTGAAATATAATATAACGGAAGAGTGTACGCTCGACAATCAGTTAATGTAGATTTAATTTTCAGGGGTTATCGGCCACATTGCTCTACTACAACCGAAAGTATGGCATGAGGGCATCAGGCGTGCTCTTCTTCTTTTGGCTTCTGTTAATTCTGGCTGGTTTGCCTCAACTCCGTACAGAGATTACGATGCATTACTATATGCCAGAAGACGAAAATGTGAAATATAACTTTGTCAGTTTCATGGTATACTATCCGTTGATAGTGCTCATGTTTATTCTAAACTGCTTTGCCGACTTGCCGCCTAAAGATACGCCTTATAAATACGAAAAGGTAAATTGATGCTTAAATACTATTTGTACAAATGTGAATAAATAACACGATACTTAACCTATTTCAATTTGGCAGAATCAATGTCCGGAAAGTGGAGCAGGGTTCCCGAGCAGACTTACTTTCAGTTGGTTCGATCCACTTGCATTGACAGGGTTCCGTAGGAGTTTAACTGAGAGTGATCTTTGGGCACTCAACCCACCCGATTCAAGCACAGAAGTTGTACCCAAATTCGACAAATTCTGGGAACAATCTCTCAAGAAACGTGAGCTGTAAGACTGCTTTATTAATATTTGTTTGTGTAGAGTGAGGGCCTGCGTGAATGGTGTACAATAATGTTGTAATAGTTCCAGCGGCGCGAGAGCCACGTACCGTAAAACATCAGCCAGCGTGAACTTCAAACCCGAGAATGAAAAGAAACCAGCTTCGATATTGCCCGCACTGTGCCTTGCGTTCGGCGGACAGTTTTTATTCGGAGCCTTTTTGAAGTTAATTAATGACACCCTTATGTTCGTATCCCCACAGCTGCTCAAGTAAGTGTACCGATGATATATATTTTATTAATTTTAACAGGGTTTTCGTCCACATGGATGATGGTCACCAACCCTCATTAACTAATCATTGTACATATTATGAACTTCTATTTACATAAATTAGGTTCCAATGTGGTTTACTATTTCTTATTAGCAGACAAGACAGTAAAAGAATAAGACCAGCTTAACGTGACTGCTACGTCATAAAACATAAATTAATAATATTATGCATTTAAATATGTATATGTATGTGTAATTTTGTATGTGTGTCCAAAGTGTAGGTAAAAACGACAACCTAATAGCGCAACTGTTTATTATTAATACATATTTATACATTTTTCAAGTCAACATTTATTTGAATGCCTCGGTGGCGCTGTTGTTCTACGGTACGATTACAACGCTGAGGTCTCAGGTTTGAGTCCCTGGCCGGGCAAAGGGATATTGCATTTTACTATTCAATATCAGCTTATACATATTACATACCATCAGGTGACCTGTTTTCTCGCTTACTAGACCTTTGCGATAAAAAAGCTCGGAGTCAGGAATTTGTGCCTAATACGGCGATAGGCTTGTTTTCTATCACATCGTGGAACGGAACACACAAGGCGGAATGTGGGTGTCTTCAATCCTGGTAACTCTGCTTTTCCCCTCCTGTAAAAAGTCGTGATGTATCACGTAAAAACACTTATTTGATTGATAATTTGTTACTATTATTAAAATCAAGTATGGACCTTGAATGTTGTATTGTGTTTTTAAGATGAATGGAATGTGGGAAACAACATTCTGTTTTACACCAAGAGGTTAAATGTCGTAATGTATTAATAGCTTTATCAGTTTTAATATGGAATCAGCAATATGATCATCATCACTTAACCAACCGGAAGATCTAGGTGTTTTAATTTATAACAAAGGAAATTATCTGCCCCAGTTTAAAGTAACAAAAGGAGTTATCTTACATGTTTAAACTTCAACAACAAATAGCTATAAGCAATTATACTTTTGAAGGACATTGTAGCCTGCGTAACTACTATACTGAGATTCATTATCTTATTTCTCATAATGGCGAGCGCAGTTGATGCTAAGCATTGCTTTGTAAGTCGTGGTGTTGTTTGCTTTTCCTACTGTCCTTTAGTGGTTGTATCGCTTGCCATCAGGTGAATTGGCATACTCGTCTCGCCATTCATCGTAGTAAAATAAAACAATTATATTTATCTGGTCAGCAATTTATCCGGGTATTTATTGGCGTCGTAATATCTTTCTTAATTTTATGTTATTTTCCAGTAACATACTTATCTTGTTCACTTACGGCCCTATTCATAGAACTTTAAAAACTATTTTAGTTATTGTATATTCTGTCCCTTTGGAACGACTTTTGAATTCAATGGGGTTACTCTATGATCCGATACGAACTTCGAAAGTTCGCTGTTCGTAAAACGTCACTAATTTGCCTATATACTCCACAAAACATTCAAATCCTCTATGTGTCCATATCCGTAAGTCGTAACCATAGACTGAGAGCGGAGAAAATTATTAGTATCATAGAGAATAATATATTATTATATCTCACTTTCGAACATCCGAACTTCGTATCGGATCATAGAGGAATCCCCCAGTTAGAGCATAGAAGTCAAAACATTCGATAGTAAAAACAGGTTTTAAATCGATCTATGAATAAGGGCGATAATATCCAGTTCTGAATTCTAGAAGAACAACCTTTAACCTTGGAAACCTCGATATACACTGTATATATATTATTTGGTTAGTGTATGAGTATTGCAGCTAGAGACATTTTTCAGGTTGCTCATAGGTTTCGTAGAAGGCAACGAGCCCAACTGGAAAGGTTACATGTACGCGATCGCGCTGCTGGTGTGCGCCACGGCGCAGACCATGCTGCTGGCGCACTACTTCACCAGAATGTACCTGGTGGGCATGAGGATACGCACGGCTCTCACCAGTGCCATCTATAGAAAATCACTGCGAATGTCAAACGCAGCCAGAAAGGAATCAACCGTAGGAGAAATCGTCAATTTGATGTCAGTCGACGCTCAAAGGTAACTGAATCTTTTTAAAATTTAGATCATAACTATATCTTCCACTTCCGCAATTGATTTTTAATCGTCAATGTTATTCGACACTCGGGGTTTCACCGCGCTGATGTATGCTAACATCATATTAAGACATTATTTTGTGTACTTATTTTCTTCTGTTCAATAAATACTACGTATTGATTATAAGCGTGACATTGACCCCGTCCATATGATACTAATAACGGTATGCTAATTGTGTGAAAGCACACAGTTGTGTTTTCCAATATGTTTAAACAGTATTGTAATTTATATCTAAGAAATTATGGTATTATTTATCTTTTAATGCACCATAATAATGAATCAAAAGCAAATAGTCTATATATGCAAAACGACGTCTGTGTAGTTATTTTTATAATGTAGTCACCTTTAATAACACTTGATGAGCAAATTATTCGTGTGCGCTCTGTGCATAGTTGAATACTACAGGATTTTGTTTATAAAATGTTGTGACGCAATGTGTAGAGATGATGTTTGCGCACTCAAGTACGGAGGTTTTAGTATTGTATAAATTTGACTTGGATATCGGTTACGAAAACCGTAACTCTGCCGAATGCAGTGGTAACCTTCAAGGTAAACTCAAATAAGTAATATAATCTCTAACTACCGGAATACTTCACTATCTATAAGATAGCGATATTTGTACACCATTTATTCCGTGAAATTACGTCACTATATATCAGTAAAAACTCAAATGTATTTTAGAAGGTGCGCCGTTTCCTTGGACATCCTGTATAAAAACAATGGATTGTCTATTATATGAATTCTTAATAGAATGACGAAAAGATTCATTGATTCGTGTCATAAATTATTAGGTATTATATTGATTGTCACCGTCACTGACAAGATCCCTAATCCGATTAGTTTATCCAATCTATACGCCTTAAGGCTATATACCGATTATACAATAAAATTATATTGTTTGTTTTTCAATAGATTTGTGGAATTAATGGCCTACTTGAACATGATATGGTCGGCGCCGCTTCAGATAGCCCTCGCGCTGTACTTCCTGTGGGGCATCCTAGGTCCGTCCGTGCTGGCCGGCCTGGCTGTCATGATCATCCTCATCCCAGTCAACGGACTCATCGCCAACCGAGTCAAGACCTTGCAGATCAGACAGATGAAGTACAAGGACGAGAGAGTAAAGCTCATGAACGAAATACTTAATGGCATTAAGGTACATTTAATTTTTTTACTTGTATCGATCTCATATTGTTACCCTAATAAATTCCGAAACTGATCTAGCTGTCTCCGCTGAACTCCTGCTGGTGGTATAATGTGCCCGTCTTGAAGCGAATGTAATGAATTGCAGTAATAATTAATGCAGATAAGAAAAATAATCACAATCTTATTTATTTACTTTAGCATTGCATGTATTGCAGCAGATTGCACAATAGGTGGTGAATGTTATGAAATTATAACACTCCCTTGACTTAAAATTAGTAATACACGTATGACTGCGAAAAGACAAAGTTGTGTCCTGGGTGTTAGACCCGCAGTCACCGTCTGGGCAAAGTGGCTTTGGATCCTTAACCGCTGACCACTATGAATCTATTCTATTCTTTCTTAAAATAAAATATTGTAATAATCTTTGATTCATGGCAAAATGTTGGACTTATCTAGCCAACATTATGCCAATGTTCTATTTCATACATAAACATTGAATATATCGCATTGTCATGTTCAAATAAGATGTTGCATTCAAGGAAAATAAAATGATTATGTCAAATATAATATCTTCCGCAACGTTTTGTACAAGGTCAATATGATGACGTAATCATTAATTATCAAACGGTGACGGGCGACTGCAGTAACTCCGATGTTAATGTCATTATTAAATAATATTCTGATTTTACGAAATTATGATTTTATGAAATTATGATTTTATGAACACAGATTATAACTTGTACGTGTCGATATAGAAATATTAAAAAATCATTCATCTTAGGAAAACATAGAAATTTCGCAAGGCACCGCGCAAGAGATATGTATCCAGGGTCGATGCTTTATCAATTTGTACAAGCCTATATCACAGCTTTTATCTTATCAAGGCAAAACTGCTGCATGAAAAATCGATTATATCATAGAGCAGTGATGAGACCAAAGAGAATTTAATTATTTCATAATCCTTACTCAATAATTAGTTTGGAAGTATACAGGGTGAATTTTTCAAGTGGGCCTGGATGGCCACATCCGAAATTGTGACGATAGCTGAATAAAGCCACACGTCTGTTTTTGATAAAAACTAGTACTGTTTACTTACGTAACGCCGTTGCATACACAGTTTATTATAAATCTATTTCAGTCATCGATGTTTCATCTCTTTCCGACAACTTTTGAATTCAGTTTTTTTATGTCATGGAATGGCTAGCCATTAGCTTAGCACATATGAGAGACCTACCACCAGTAGATACCCAATTTAAGCGAAGCCAAACCATTTCACAACTAATATATGTTTATGAACTGTTTATGAATTAGGGTGTTAGATTCTTGATAGCTAAGTGCCAAGACTACGAAAGAAAATATGTTATTTAGTTAAAAGTACCTCTTTCCTTAAGTCTATCATATGTATTTATTTTCCGTTTGATTCTCATTAGTGACATTTAAAAATGGTGTAATAATACAACATATTTATCTTTTCAAAATCATCGAAGTCGATTTCTCGCTAGAAATCATACTTATTTAAAATAATCCAAGTATGCAAATTTAGTATTTCTCGTTTTTTTTTGTAGTCTCGATTTTGGCCAACCACGTCAACTTTATTAATTCACCCTGTATATTTCTTAACTAAATATTAATTCGGTGCATGTTGAGTTTCCATATGTGATCGCGTATTCACACGTCACAAGGAAAACCGCATTTCAACGGCGATTGATTACAGATACATAATTGTTAAACACAATTGTGTTGATGGTTAGTGTAAGGCGAAATATGCCGACGCGACGCGCAGGGTGCATCCGACACTCACTTTAGATACTTGTGCGAGACGAGTTCGCCCGCTTGCCTTTATTCAATAGTGAACCAGTAACACAGTTTTTGCGCGTATATTAGTGTTATTGATAAGGCGGCGCCTGCATGTCCCGTTATCCGATGTGATCGATGGCCAATACGTTACTTGCCTGTACTTTCAATGTTGATTGATGAATTAAGTAATCTATAATTCAGTCAAAGTAATGCTGGTCACGTATGTGTGGCTTTGTTTGTATTTCATTTGTGTTTATTGATTTTTAGTCAACAATATCCATAAATGTATCGATAATACGGCAGTTACTAAATTATTGTATGATGAAAAACGTATTCTCACGTAGGTACTAAGGTACTAACACTTAAGGTTATTTTATAGAAGTCCTACGAAAATTATAGAAATTGCTTAAGAGCGTATACACCTTGCGCGCAAAGTCAACTATAGGTATTTCTTCGTTAATTTCACGCACACATAAGCGACCAAAGCTGTGTGCGTAGAGCTGCCGCGTCGGCTCGCTACACAATCGGCTCAAACAACTTTGATCCGTGCGCTTCAAATATTCAATTGAAATGTAACTGTAATATAATATCATAAAAATATTTTATTTGCATTATAAGTAGACAAATATTACTGTGCAAGCAAAGAATAATACAAATTTAAATACTAATCATATTTTCGTTATTATTACATTGTTAAATTGCATTCAAATCAGTGTTCAATCAATAGACACTACGGACGTTTTATTAATCATTTCGTGTTCGAACACATAAATAGTGTTAGGGGCCTTACATCCCCTTACAATTACGAAATATATTAAATTTTATATTACAATACATAACATAATTTAGCCTCGGAATTACATCCCATTATATTACCTGAAATATAATTTATACTCACTACAAAATCATTGTAGGTAATAAAAATAATTAAATATTTTACTACCAAAGTACTAAGATGTGGTAATCGCAGTCCGCGCGTGGCTATTTTTACTACGTACGGCAAAAATCGACTGCAGCTAGGCCGGAGCGACGAGCGATACGTCCTCCCTCTAGAAGGCCTTGCGGCGGTCTGATTTGATCCACGTCGGACAGCGTGTTTTATAGTGGTTTTTAAAATATTTGTAGCAAACATGAAAACTAATTTTGTTGAAATATAAAAATAGTAATTTAATGATAAGATGTTCTTCTATTATAATATGCAATTGCTATAAAAAATTATGTACGATAAGTTGGTGAAAAAAAATATGTTCTTGACGAGAGTTTCTGAATAATTTCGCATTGTTTAAATTTTTATTTTTCAGGAACTAAACACAAAAAGATTATTTTTCTCAGCAAAATCCCTCCATAAGGGTCTTATTAGTCTGATAATATTTTTATTTTCATCTTACATTTAGTGGTTTCGGATATCTTACGTTTCCAAATTGCCATTTAAAGCCTAAATAACGAAACTTGTGTTCAGTAATCCTTATACTACTCACAAATTATCCATCAATCTATAATGTTTTCCACCAAAATCCCTAGATGACAACCTTTTCTAAAATTAGTAATAATTATTTTTCCTTTAAATTGTTTATTGGTGGCTATTAACTCATTTGAAAAGTCCTGTTTTTAAGCCAATAAGCGCGTGCAGGGTATAAACGCTCTTAATGAACATAAGTTTTGTGTGAAAACGTAATCTTTGTCCGTTTTTTACTTATTGTTATTATTTTACAATTCTTAGTTTTACTGGTGGTAGGTCTCATATGTGAGAGGCCGCCTGGGTATGTACCACCAAATTGTCTATTTCTTCCGCCAAACAGGAGTGTAAATGCACTGTTGTGTTTCGGTGTGACGGACATTGTAGGCAGAGTAACTACTGGACTTATTGAGACCTAACATCCTTATGTCTCAAGATGGCGAGCGCAGTAGAATGACAAGCATTGCTTTGTAATTCAAGGTGTTGTTTGGTTTTGCCTCTGTTCATGATCGGTCGTATCGCTTACCATCAGGTGAACGGTATGCTCGTCTCGCCATTCATTGCAATAAAAAAAAACACTATCAGGATAAGGCGCAGTGCTATTTTAGCATTCAGTTTTAATTTCAAAAAGTAACGATTACTATGAATTGATGGCAATGATAAACAACTTGAAATTATCATCGGTGTTTTGATAAAAATTCAAGATAAAAAGTAGTGAGTTACACACAAACCTCAGTAGTACACCAGCGCCTCATTTATACTATAGATCAACACACACTCACACCGGCTATAGCAACTAGCAGAATTTAAAAAAAACTGGAAATATGCTGTTAGACACCTATCGAGTCATCTCGCCCGAGTCATGACTCACTTAATTGAATAATGAATTGCAATTTTGTTACTTACTGTTGTCTAAGGAGAGATTGCCGGATGCCCTATACTCCATTTCTCTGCTCATCCTGTTTTCTTCCCGCTCCCCTCCCGATTTCATGGTCCGGCAACACATCTATGATCCAGGCGTTGTTCATAGGTGACAGTGATCGCTCACCATCAGATGACCTGTTTGCTAGTTCGCCGGACCTAATATATATATAAAAATGTACCTAACTGCTTTTTGGGTAGTCTCATGAAAATAGATAGCAATTTATGATACTACTTATCATACGATTTCATCATACACTTTTTGATAATAATCTTGTATTAACTTGGTCGTCCTGTTACGCTGATTTATTTCTCGTTTATGCAATATCAAATCAAAAATTCTAGTTGTTTCTGAATATATTTTAGAAACTGAAACATTCTTTCTAAATATGAAATGGACTGCACTGGAAATAAAATTAGAATCTTACGTAGCCATAGGAAAATAAAAATGCAGTTCCCTCTTAGTAGATTAACGGTCTTATTCATAGACAGTTCATAAACCTATTTTAGTTATCGAATGATTTGTCTTCGCTTAAACTGAATTCACAAGTCGTTGGAAAGGAACAAAACATTCGATAATTAAAATATACAGGGTATATCAATACTGCTACCGAAAACGAAGCTGGGTGGTAGTTTAAGCGACTTCAGACACAATGCAACAGAAAAAGTTGCAAAAAAAAGCGACAATTTTTTTTGTTATTTTTTTCCTATGAGCATATTTGGGTGGTAAATAATTTTTTTCCCAAAATAATAGTGTATACCCTTTTATTTATAAATAATCTAAGGTATAAAAGAGTTTAAATTATTATTTTAGCAAAAACTATGGGTTTACCACCCAAAATTGACGATATTTAAAAAATCATACAAAATAATTGTCGCGTTTCTTTCCGAAATTTTTAGTTGCATTGTGTTTGTAGTCACTAAAACTACCACCCGGCTTCGTTTTCGGTAGCAGTCTTGAGATACCCAGTATATGTAAACTGTCTATGAATAAGGCCGTATATTTCATTGTAAAAAAATAAAACGAAATTTATTGTATTGCATTGTAGTAAGAAAATAACGTTGATTTTATGTGGATTCAGATAATCCCGTTCTTGATGTTAGGTGCATCGTACGTATGATAGAGGTCGCGTACAACCATACCGCTATTTCTGTCACCAAATCTGTTATGTTGCAGTTTGAAGGACATTTTATCAACTGCTAGAGCCACACGGTTGTTAATCATGACTCATTATGAATGGGCAGGCTCGTCCGGGGCGGTACAGTGGTCATAGGAGATCGAAGTAAAGCGACAGCTTTACTGTCGCGTATCGTTCAGTGAATAAGATAGCCGGATGCCCAATATCCTCTTCTCACCCCATCCTTTATCCTTCCCGCTCCATTGAAGACATTGTCTCAAGACGGTTTTTAGTGCGATAATCAAGTACCACACCTGTCGAGCCAACCGATTCGTTCTGCAGTTCTGACTGTAACGTGGCTCTAACCATTTCCAATATTTGCATTATTGTTGCAGGTTCTCAAAATGTACGCATGGGAGCCAAGTTTCGAGGATCAAGTACTTAAAATTAGAAACAAAGAAATGAATGTGTTAAAACAGACTGCTTATCTTAACTCGGCCACTTCGTTCATATGGTCTTGTGCACCGTTCCTGGTAAGATAGACTTAATTAATAATGTGCTAGAGTAGGATCTGCTCGGCAATCACTGCCTATCTATATAATGATATTATTAAACAAGCAATTGATTTTATTTTAGTAATTCTTCGATAACACGTCTGATAAATATTATCAACTAGTAAAATCGTGTCATAATATTGATATTGATTGCTACCAGTGCTATAAATTATGTCTAATCGTTACTCAACTTTTTATTGATATAGCAAACGATGCCTCTATACATGTTACATACAGATTTAAAAACAAACACGATGGTAACCAATTCTATGAAGTCAATGAAAGATATGATCAGATAAGCGTGACCATCTATGCAATTGGGCGAAATTGGATCGATCGTATATTAATAATTTAAAGTAATTTACCATCACAAAGTCAAGATGAGCAATATGTTGGTTCCGAAATGTATTTCTGAGAAGACAGCATTTGTATTAGATGTCTTATATTAATTTCGTGGTTAATTCCGTATAATATGTGAACTCGATATGCAAAGGACATTGTTTAAATCGGCCCGTGAATCAACACCCATTAGACGTAATCAATAATTTTTAGTTTATTTCAGAGTTTAGGAAACTATTTTTTGTAGTTTCACGGAACCTAAGAATGGATTTTTTTTATATACCATTTCCATTATATTTGAGAAATTGATAGTAATGTCAATGCTGTAGTTTAAACAACATGTATTCACTGGCGCTCATTACACAAGTTGAATGTTATCAGCGTTTAATCAAACACTTTTTGTAAATAAATATTGTCATACGATTGATTTTAAGTGTTTTTGTTCGACTGTCACATGCTGCAAATAAATTATTATTATTATTATAACATATCATACGTACAGTCAAGCTGGATAACGTTGGTCCAGTATTTAATAATATTTTGATCCATTTATTTTCTATGCAAACAAAAACAGGTTGTTATACTTTGCTTTTTTATTGGCTATTCTATATTACTGATATTCAGGATTTCTAATTGCTACAAATTATTTGCGATGTAGTTAAATTAAATATTCATACATATATGGCGCGTTCCGTTAAGCGGTCACAACGAGCAAAATACTTTAAGTCATTTAACATGACGACCACGACCTTTGTGGTCGCGGAAAAAATGTCACTAATCGGCATTAGTGATATTTTTTTCATGACGTTCGCTTCAACGCGAAGCTCATGACGTCGAAGTGAGCGTTGAGAAAATTAGCAACATTTTCTCAACTGAAAACAACAAAGAAGGTGACCGTGAAATTACATTAGTTAATATGGAAAGAGATACTTTGAAACGTTTCTGCAACGGATGTTCAACGTTCATACATTCTGCATCTGAACTAGATGAATTACTACTATCTGGAGCATTATTGCGACGCAACACGAAATATCCAACTTTCGCCATAAAATGCATTTTGATTATATTCGAACGTAAATTAATGAAATGTTCCACTAAAATAAAATGTAAAAAAATATGTTATTCATTTGTTATAAGTTAACATTTAAAGCTTTTATTGTTTCTAAATGACGACGAGAAACAATAAAATTATTATTTACATCAACGCTAAACACGCTTCATAATCTTTTCCTCTTGAGTTTACGGTTATACAGGGTATATCAAGACTGCTACCGAAAACGAAGCCGGGTGGTAGTTTAAGCGCCTTCAGACACAATGCAACAGAAAAAGTTGCAAAAAAAAGCGACAAATTTTTTTTGGTTATTTTTTTCCTATGACCATATTTGGGTGGTAAATACATTTTTTACTAAAATAATAGTGTATACCCTTTTATTTATAAATAATCTAGGGTATAAAAAAGGTTAACCTATTATTTTAGCAAAAACTATGGATTTACCACCCAAAAATGACGATATTTAAAAAATCATAAAAAATTATTGTCGCGTTTCTTTGCGAAATTTTTAGTTGCATTGTGTTTGTAGTCACTAAAACTACCACCCGGCTTCGTTTTCGGTAGCAGTCTTGAGATACCCGGTATTGTTCGGAAATAAGTGAAACAAGAAAAACAATGATCGTGAGTCTAGTCATTGGAGGCGCTAAGTGGAGTGCACCAATTTAATTGTAATGAGACATTGCAAAATTTCGAAATTAAAAATAAATGTACATCTAAATGATAACCTGAAAATTGGTAAGCAGTTATTATGGAATTCTCGGATTTGTCTGTGGGTTTTGTTTCACTTCAGTGGCATTTTTATATTTTATATAAGAATATTTAACTACCTATGTAAAAAGTGTTCGTTTAAGTCTGTTGGTTTGTAGGCCAAAAATATATGGAAGATGAACATTGTTCTTTTGATATAGATGTAATGACTACTAATATATTACTATATAATAATGACGACTGTTAATAGTAGTAATGCGTTCAGAGAATGACGTGCGAGACACGTGATTAACCTTTGGTTTTCTTGTGTTAAAGGTGACATTCCTAACATTCTTCACGTTTGTGATTTCCGACCCCAACAACAATATCCTGACAGCCGAAAAGATATTCGTGTCGATGGCACTGTTTTTCACAATGCATTTGCCGTTAGGTTTACTGCCCCTCATCGTGGTCTCCGCGATCGAGGTAGAGCCTCCGACTGTTTGCAACTTACATAATACGTATGAGGCTATGGTTCTTTTCACCCAGACTCACTAACATGCATACATCCACACCGATCCCTAGGCAACGGTGCAAGCTCGCCAGCCTGTTTACTTTGTATCTTGAACTGTCGTTGGCCCACTCTTACTCAAATCAAGTGTAATATCATTATTAACACCGGTGCTAAAGACGCGAACATTTGTCGTTGAAGTTACAAGATACAAGGTAAACGTAAACCTTACGGTCCAGCAAGTCGTGCATGGGCATATATTGGTAATGCCATTGGCTAATTCCCGGAATGGTGTCTTAGGTGTCGCTGATGTCCTTCGGATGCTTTGTATTGGTAAACGACACCGAAGTGCTGGACTCTAAGAGGGCTTTCGTAGCGTTGTCTCTTTTCAACATACTGCGTTTCCCACTGTCAATGCTGCCTAACGTTATATCCAATGTTGTACAAGTAAGTTTTATACATGCCTATATTGTATATATGTTATTATTGTATTGTACCCAGTATTGTCTAACTAATTTGCTAAAAATCGCTTTTTAATGTCAATTCAATGTACAAAGTTTTGAAAGCCACATTTGTGTGTAAATGTAATATTTTTATGTATTAATATTATAAAATTCGCAAAATTTTGTGATCTGCAAATATGTATACTTAAGTGTACTATAATATGTATGTTGTTTAATATAAAATGAATAAGTTGTAAATTGCAATATTACAAGATTTCCACATGACACGTTTGTGTGGTAATGTAATATTTGTACAATACGATTGTTGTACTGATTTATGTTATTTATTCTGTAATACATAACAGCAAATCAACTCATATTCAAAACAATTTCCATATTAATATTTCTTTATTGTCTTGACTAACACGCAAATAACCTGTGTAAGCGTGGAGTTTGGTGCGTGGCCGCTTGGCGATATAGGAGGGTTACTCTATAAAAACAATACGAACTTCAAATGTTCGGAAACTTCACTATTGTGCCTACATAGGTACTCCATACAATGTTGGATTCCTCTTTCGTACGTCGCAACCATAGACTAAGTTCGGAGAAAATGATAAGTATGATACAGAATAGTATTGATTTTTAGAAGTGGGAGTCTTATTTCTTTCTTCAGACTAGGGATGTTGCGGATGTCGATTTTTTCACATCCGCGGATGCGGATTTTCAAAGGCTCACATCCGCGGATGCGGATGCGGATGCGGATGTTTAAGATCTCATATAAATATAGTATATGAATATTGAAATTAAACTATTATTTACTGATTTTATCGTTTACTAATATTTATCGATTTATCTATGTTAATTTTTTATATTTTTTAACTTCCCTATATTTCGATTACTTTAAAGGATTCATGGTCACGTGGTGGAATTTAATTACCCGTAATTTACAATTATTAAATTAAAAAGTTAATTTAAAACGTTTATCTATTTTTGCATTTCAGTCTACGCAGAAGAAGCTCACTGTGTCTTGATGTCGGGCAGTTGGTCTTTTGAGTCTTGATATAATTAAGTGTAGAATTCGATCCCATGCTTGTGCAAGGTTCTAGCGATCTTCTCTATTGATAATTAAATGCATTACCTTCGTTTTGAGTAGCCCCAAGAGCTCGCAAAAGAACACCGTTTCATTTATTAAGTATAACGCTGCGCCGCCTTTTCTGATAACAAGGCGTTTAGGATTAGGAAGAGGTTGGTAAATTAAACCCACGCTGCAAATAATTGTTCACTAGGATCACTACTTAGTGGAGTGGATAAAAATATTTGTGCTATCGGCAATAATATCTTTAATTCCTCTTAATAAACACCACTTAAGAGGATTTTCATCCACATAAACTCTTTTTTTATTGGGGTAACAGCTTCAGTGCTACCATTTTCTGGTATTTATCGACTCTCATTTTCACTAGAAGAATCTAACATCATAGCAACAACAAACGCGTCGGATCATGACACTATTTATTTCGCTCCCATTGGTCAATGTCACGTGCGAACGGCACGCGCCAGTCGCCGGCACCGCCAAATTTCTGTCTTGTCTCATTTTGTATTACATCCGCATCCGCATAAATATCCGCATCGATTATTGCGGATGCGGATGCGGATGCAGATGTCAAAATTTATGCGGAAGCTCCGCATTTGCGGATGCGGATGCGAACATTCGCAACATCCCTACTTCAGACATCGATCATCCGAACATTCGAAATTCGTATCGTTTTTAAAGAGTAACCCCCCAGCTCGGTAGCGGAGTAGGTCTTAAAGCTTCCCAAGCTATTTAATTAGAAATGGATGCATTGGCTAACTTAATTGTCAACTAGCTTTTCTGTATTTTTGTTTGTAGTTAAAAACTGTTAATTGTGTTTATTATGAAGTAAATTACAATATCCCGTAATTTTTTAGACATCAGTCGGCATTAAGAGATTAAACAAATTCATGAATTGTGATGAATTGGACGAGAGCTCCGTGGAACACGACCCGAAAGAACGTAAGTACTGAATAACATTGCCCTGTTCAATAACAATTAATTGATTAGTGCAGTGATTCTCAACCACTGTGCCGCGGCACTTTTGTGTGCCGCCAAATTTCAAAAGTGTGCCGCCAAATTTTGCAAATATATAATAATGTTAATATTATTAAATTATATCATTTAAAAAGAAAAATATTTTTAACATGAATATATATTTAAATCCACAAAGAAGTTAATTATTTTATTATTTGCTTTGCGACGCGTTTTTTCTTAGTGCTAAATTATGATGAAGCGGCGTGCATAGCAATAGGAATATGTCTCAAGGCGCTCTTTGTGTGCCGCCAAATTTTGAAATCGTTAAATATGTGCCGCAACAAAAAAAGGTTGAGAATCACTGGATTAGTGGTACCGCACTAGACAGTACATTGGCCGAGCGCACTTATTATTAACTGGCGGCCCGGCCGGGTTCGCTCGGGTGCAGACACTTTCTGACTCCAGTCCACACATGATTTACATGACATTTATTTGTTTTAACTGTTTTACATTTAAACTCAACGTGACTGCCTTCCTTTATATTGTTTTTCTCGTCCCGTCCCGTTATATTCCGTCTCATACTGTATAATGACTCAAGACATGTAATCCTGTCCTCTTCCATCCCATACCTTTGAGTTTGAAAGAGTAATAAATATATTTCAATTCGGGATAATAAAAAGCCTATGTGTTAATCCAGGATGTCAGCTACCTCCATACTAAATGTTATCGAAATCCGTTAAGCCGTTTTTGAGAGTAGCGTACACAACCGCACAGACAAACTGACGAAAACCATTGTTTTGGGTTCTATCGCCTACGTTAATAAAGTTTTTGCCAAATAATAGTTTTTCTCATATGATTATGATCCACGTACAGAGTACTGGACAGAGATCAGATGCATATTATTATATGCACCAATAGATAAAACGTAGATGAAAGATACTTCAATAAGATGTCATATTTATGTGTTAAATACTTAGAGTAATTACCTCTAGAGAGATTCATGCTGTAACCGCACATGAGACATCAATAGCTATATCTAGCAACACAAGAAAATAAGCGCCATATTGTGGCCTTGATTTAAAATAGACCCTATTATAATGACATTAGGTTGCTTTATTGCTTGAACGACGTCGCTTTGTCTGGCGAAATTCTTTTTTCGCCCAACAACAAAACGCGGCACGTCACATGAAATAGAACATTATTTTGCATCTCATTCTGACATAAAGAAATTCGTATCGGTGTGTCTCATTTTTGCGATGTACAGTACATTTCGGCTCTCTCTAGAGGTAATTACTCTAAGGTTAAATATCATATCATAGGCAGTTAGGTTAGGTTAGGTAGGTTACTCATCCACTAAACAAGTCACTAAACTGACTTAATGTGGGTTAGCTGTGAGCGGACTTCACATATTTTGAAAATTCTTACTAATATCCCCCCTATAGTTTCAATTAATGATGCACGAATAATTATCGGAAATTTGTAACAAATCAATTAATTACTCAAACGAATGAGAAAATATGATGAGAAAATATAAAAAAAAACATTTAATCCACCGTGATATAACTGCAAATCAATTTTTTGACTGTATTTAAAAAAAGTAGTTATAACGATAGTGAATTTTACAATGAAAACATTTCAGCAAACCCGATCCTGATCGAGAACGGTCAGTTCACGTGGGGCGGGCCGGACGCGGAGCCGGTGCTGAAGAACATCAGCGTGCAGATCCCGCGCGGCGCGCTCGTGGCGGTGGTGGGCGCCGTGGGATCCGGCAAGTCCTCACTGTTGGCAGCACTACTGGGCGAGATGCACAAGCTGGCCGGCCGCGTCAACACGCACGGCTCCACCGCATACGTGACGCAACAAGCCTGGATACAGAACGCCACGCTGCAGGACAACATACTCTTCGGCAAACCAATGGACAAGCACAAGTATAACAACGTCATCAATGTGTGCGCCCTCAAACCGGACTTTGATGTGCTGCCCGGTGGTGACCAGACGGAGATTGGAGAGAAAGGTGATTTTTTTATTTCATTTCCTAAACTTTCTAACTCGATGTTAGAATATTGAAATTGAACTATCATTTACGAACCCCCCGTGACTATGAAAGCTGTTAAGTAATCGAAACGCGCGTCGGAAAATGAAAAATGTTAAAATTAAACCAAATTCGCCATAAAATTCGTTAATAATAGTGTGGTCTACCTACACTGCCTACACACATAACATTCACACATCACACACATTCACACATACTCACACATTCGGATTCGAACCCGCGTACACACAAACTCGCGCCACTCAGCTGACGCCCGGCCGATCGTCGAGGACGGCTTCGCTACCGAGCGGAGCCCCCCTCGCCGGCGGCCCGAGGCGGAGATGCCCGAACCACTATAGCCCCCCGCGCCGCGCAACACTGCGCGGGCGACGGCAAACGGCCGGCCCGGCTCGCCAGTCGGAACCTACGATTGACGCTCGGTGCATGACGCTCGCTTCCGTACAACTGATTGCCTACCGCTATTGTATTCCGCGCTTTGCTTTTGAACTCTTTCTTTCTTTCTCTCTTGGACTGTAATTTCTTCTGTGCTGTATTTAGTGTGTATGTAACTATATGTGTTATTGTGATATTATACGGTGTTGAGACTTAAGGACTGTGTTGTGATTTTACCACCTGATCCACGCTCCACCAACTACCAACGCACCATCATACCACCAAACTGGTGACCCCGTGGAACACTTCAACTATGTCGAAGAGAGACATCGACCCGCCGCGTGTCAGCGGACAAGGTCAAAAGGACGAAGCACAAGCAGGTACCAACCAACCACCCGCACACTCGGAAATATTTAAGGTGGGCATTAGAGTACCACCCTTTTACCCCGATGAACCAGAAATATGGTTTGCCCAGCTGGAGGGACAATTTGCGTTGGCAAATATTTGCAATGACCAGACGAAATTTTATTACGTCATTGGGAATCTCGAACACCAGTATTCTAAGGAAGTCAAGGATGTAATAATTAATCCCCCAACGGTCAACAAATACGAGAAATTGAAACAAGAGCTTATCAACCGATTGTCAGCGTCAAAAGCCAGCAAAATTAAACAATTGCTGACTCACGAAGAGCTCGGAGACAGGAAGCCCTCGCAGTTCTGTAGGCATCTCAGAAGCTTGGCTGGACCTGATTTTCCAGATGATTATCTCCAAACAATCTGGATTAGTCGTTTGCCTGTAAACGTGCAGACCGTCTTGGCAGCGCACTCAACCGCATCGTTGGACGTACAAGCCGAGGTGGCGGATAAAATCATGGACATCGTCACTCCGACTCCTCAAGTCCATGCCGCAGCCGTCGCATCTACAGCAAGAGAAGACATGTTGGTGAAGGAGATTGCTGAACTACGCAAGCAGATGCAAACCCTCAGTGTCAGGTTGGACAACACGGAGCGGCGCCACCGACCACGTAGTTCCGACAGACACCGCACTAGCTCCCGCGGGCCTCGAAAACGGTCAAAATCAAGCTACAGGAAGTTTCCAATTTGTTTTTACCACTCAAAATTTGGAGGTAAGGCGCACAAATGCATGGAGCCCTGTGACTACAAGCAGGAAAACTTCAGGGGCGGTCGATAATGGCGACTGACGACTGCCCGAATCCCGGTCGCCTATTTGTGACGGACAAGAGGACCAAGGTACGATTCCTGGTCGACACGGGGAGCGATTTATGTGTGTACCCGCGCTCTCTACTTCGTGAACGTCGCGCTCCAGACAACTACGAGCTCCGCGCCGCCAATGGATCACCGATAAAAACGTATGGTTTTGTTAATATTAATGTAGATTTCGGCTTGCGCCGAGATTTTCCTTGGCGTTTCGTAGTTGCCGATGTGACTAAGTGTATTATAGGTGTAGATTTTTTATCATTTTATAATTTAATTGTTGATTGCCGCAACCATAGACTGATAGATAACACTACGAATATTCAAGTTAGCGCTCTATCAGCTTATAAATACAGTAACATATTTTCTGTAAAGGTTACGACTGGCGAGACTCGTTATCATAAAATCTTAAACGATTTTCCTACAATAACTCGCCCAGCCGGCACTTTACGCACTATACAACATAATACACAACACCACATCCGGACCACACCAGGCCCTCCGGTTGCTTGTACACCACGACGTTTGGCACCTGACAAATTAAAGATCGCCAAACAGGAATTTCAAGCCATGTTAGCGAACGGTACAGCTAGGCCCTCCGAGAGCCCTTGGTCATCTCCGCTGCACTTACACTGCTTACTTACACTGCACAGCGCCCAGCAAAAATAACGGCTGGCGTCCCTGCGGCGATTACAGAAGGCTCAACGCGCGTACTATACCGGATAGATATCCAATAAGGCATATCCAGGATTTCGCACATAGTATAGCAGGTTGCCGTGTATTTAGCACGATAGATTTGGTAAAGGCGTATAACCAAATACCTGTATATCCGGAAGACATCCCAAAAACGGCAATAACTACGCCTTTCGGGTTATTTGAATTTCCCTATATGACGTTCGGGCTTAGGAACGCCGGTCAAACGTTCCAGCGTTTTGTGGACGAAATGACCCGTGGTTTAGACTTCTGTTATTGTTACGTGGACGACTTTTTAATTTTTTCTCCGGACGAAAAATCACACGAAGAACATCTCCGTATTATATTTACTCGCCTACAGGAATACGGCATGTTAATTAACACGTCCAAGTGCGTTTTCGGTGCCTCAGAAGTTAAGTTTTTAGGGTATCATATATCCGAGCATGGTAGCAAACCACTTGCATCCAAAGTGCAAGCTATTTTAGACTTCCCATTGCCTAAAGACGTTCGTCAACTTAGACGATTCCTAGGCATGATAAACTTTTATAGGCGATTCATGCCTAAAGCAGCGACAATCCAAGCCCCTTTACACACCCTTTTGACAGGCGCAGTAAAAAGCTCTCAGTCAATCACTCTTGTTGGCGAGCAACTTACGGCCTTCCAGGAGTGCAAAGACAGTTTGGCTAAGGCAGCTTTATTAGCTCACCCAGACTGTCATGCTGAGTTGGCGCTAGTGACGGACGCGTCGAACACTGCTATAGGCGCGGTTTTACAACAGCGTAAAACTAGTGAGTGGCAACCATTAGCATTTTTTTCAAAAAAGCTAACCACGGCTCAGCGAAACTACTCCCCTTATGATAGGGAATTATTGGCCATTTACGAGGCCATTAAACATTTTCGGCATATGTTAGAGGCGAAACATTTTGTTGTGTATACTGACCATAAGCCGATCAGTTTTGCCTTCCACGAACGGAAGAATAACTGTTCGCCTAGGCAGTATAGGTACCTGGATTACATAGCACAATTTACCACCGACATAAGACATATATCTGGCAGCGAAAATGTCGTAGCCGACACTTTGTCTAGGGTGGAAGAGCTACAAGTCCCAGTCAGCCTCGTAACTATCGCCGAAAACCAAGCGTCAGATCCAGAGCTTTTACATTTCCTTAAAGAAAAATCCTCTTTACGCCTGGTGAAGACACCAATACCTGACAGCAAAGATTTTGTCTATTGTGACGTCAGCACAACATCGCATAGGCCTTTTGTACCCAAATCGCTGCGAAAGCAAATTTTCGATTGCCTACATTCCTTAAGCCATCCTAGCGGCAACGCGACGGCAAAACTAGTTGCCGAGCGTTTTGTTTGGCCAGGGATAAGAAAGGATTGTCGGCGCTGGGCACAAACATGCCTTTCGTGTCAACGGGCCAAAATAAGCAGACACGTTTCTGCACCCATAGGCGTATTCCCACTACCTCGTGGTCGTTTTAGGGACATCCACATAGACATCGTGGGGCCATTGCCGCTATCACAGGGATACCGATATTGCTTAACAGCCATCGACCGGTTTACTAGGTGGCCAGAGGTCATCCCGATAGTAGATATTACTGCTGAAACAACAGCAAAAGCTCTGCTATCGGGTTGGATAGCTCGGTTCGGCTGTCCTGAGACCGTAGTCACCGACAGAGGTCGTCAATTTGAGTCCGCTCTATTCGGTTATCTGTCAAAGATAGCCGGATACGAGCATAAAAGGACGACAGCATATCACCCCGCGTGCAATGGCCTCGTGGAAAGATTCCACAGACAACTCAAAGCGTCCATAATGTGCCACGGAAATAATTGGACCGAGTCTTTACCATGGGTCCTGCTTGGAATACGAAGTGCCTATAAGGAGGATCTTCAAACGTCTTCGGCCGAATTATTATATGGCGAAACTTTGAGGCTTCCCGGCGAATTCTTTCATTGCAACGCAAACGCCACTACGGATGTAAGCAATTTCACGGCGCGATTACGTTCGATCGCTGCAAAACTTCAGCCCGCGCCAGCTTCACGGCATTGTAGGGACAAAATTTTTATATTTAAAGACCTTAGAACCAGTGATTACGTGTTCCTTAGGGAAGATGCATCACGAGGTTCCCTACAGCCTCCATATACTGGACCGCATAAGGTACTTGAACGGGACGACAAAGTTTTTAAATTGTCTATAAAAGGAAAAGAGGTCACGGTCTCAATTGATCGTCTTAAGCCGGCTTATTTGCTGGCCGACGAACAGGACCCTTCAGGCATTACGCGTAAAACACGCTCAGGACGAAATGTCAGGTTTCCTGATTGGTATCGCCCTTGACGGTCTCTGGAGGGGGGTGGTGTGGTCTACCTACACTGCCTACACACATAACATTCACACATCACACACATTCACACATACTCACACATTCGGATTCGAACCCGCGTACACACAAACTCGCGCCACTCAGCTGACGCCCGGCCGATCGTCGAGGACGGCTTCGCTACCGAGCGGAGCCCCCCTCGCCGGCGGCCCGAGGCGGAGATGCCCGAACCACTATAGCCCCCCGCGCCGCGCAACACTGCGCGGGCGACGGCAAACGGCCGGCCCGGCTCGCCAGTCGGAACCTACGATTGACGCTCGGTGCATGACGCTCGCTTCCGTACAACTGATTGCCTACCGCTATTGTATTCCGCGCTTTGCTTTTGAACTCTTTCTTTCTTTCTCTCTTGGACTGTAATTTCTTCTGTGCTGTATTTATTGTGTATGTAACTATATGTGTTATTGTGATATTATACGGTGTTGAGACTTAAGGACTGTGTTGTGATTTTACCACCTGATCCACGCTCCACCAACTACCAACGCACCATCATACCACCAAAATAGTTTTATTTCAAGGTGTTTTATTTCAATCGCGTTAATCTAATAAACTATTATCGATAAGTATAGTTTTACACTAAAATAAATTGAGATGGGTAGGTTTCCACCACATTCATCCCGGAACATTAAAAACCCTAAATAATTTTACGATACGACTTTGATTTTGAGAAATTGTAGTGTTGCAATAAGTTACAATTACAGTCTTACGCATAGATAGTTTTAAAACCTATTTTAATTATTTTTATATTTTATTTCTTCACTCAAACTGAATTCTAAAGTCGATCGAAAGGGACAAAAATTCAACCCGTAAAATTGATTTAAAATATGCAAATAAATAAACCCTAGAAAGTTTTAAATCCTATTTCAAATATCGAATGTTTTGTCTTCTTTACTCAAACTCAATTCCAAATTCGTTCGAAAGGGACAAAACATTCGCCAGCTGATATAATTTTGGAAGTAATGTATGTTTACGCGTGCGTGCGCAGGCATCAACCTGTCGGGCGGTCAGAAGCAGCGCGTGTCGCTGGCGCGCGCCGTGTACCACGACGCGGACAACTACTTGCTCGACGACCCGCTCAGCGCCGTCGACTCGCACGTCGGGAAACACATCTTCGACAAGGTACACCAGCTCGTAGTGTCCATACACCGATACTGCTCTGGGGCTCTACTCTGAAAATCCGAAACGAAGTTCGAATCTTCGGACGATCAAAATTTATGACGTTACGAATGTACCTACATGGACTTATGGTCGTTATTGACTTACGGTCGTAACTTACTATCGTAGACTTCCAATCATAGGTGACCATAAGTCTATGGTTACGATGTACGTTATACGAATCCAAACATTTACAGGTCTTCTGAGTAGGGCCCCTGATCGGTATGGATGTTAATAAATGTATGTTTTCTTGTTATTCAACTTTTATTAATACCCAAAGTGCTAGCACCCACCTCGCGGTCGTTGACAGGTGCCCCGTCATGTGTCGGCACCCACGTAGTGGGTGTTTGAATATGCTCTCTATTTTTTGAGTTTAATTCAATTATTGCGTGCTCTGTATTAATTCTAATGACTGTAAAAGTACCTTAAAAAATAAAGCTTGCTGTGTGTATATAGTTCCGCTAGTCGTTTCATATTAAAAACTTTAAATAAACGTCAGTTTATGCGATCGCAAGTTGGTGTTCAGAAGCGTGCCTGAAATATCCGTTTAAAAAAGGTTCCAATACTGATTTTACGCCAAAGTGCTAATTAAAACATGGATAGGTATGTAATAAAACTTATTAATACATAATATATAGTGTGTAATGTTTAAGAGTGATATATTTTTTGTTTAAGTGTCCGCTTGGTTTTGAAAATTTTCAAACCTTAACAAACACATTTAAGTTTTTGTATTGAAATGTGATTATTATTGCTTTAATTTGAATTAAAATTATAGTTTCTTAAATATTTGTCATTTTGGGGTATATAAAGTCTGTGTAGATAGCCAAATGCAACATAATTTTGATTTTCAATGAGCGAGGGCGCCAACGGTCGCGTCAATTTTGACAGCTCCATACCGCCATTTTGTGTTGAAATTTGATACGAAATAATATTGTGGATATTTCCCATACACAAATTAGCATGCTTGAATTGAATACCTTAGCGGTGGCAACACTGGCCGGCAGAAGACTGAACGGCCCTGGCCAAACTACAATAAGCACGATTGCTAGTTGGGTGATTGGCTAACGCACGCCATCCTGCTAACCCGCTGGGCATCCGCTCTAACGGCTTGATGGCTCGGTTGTAGGCTTCTTTGAGGGAACTGATATTAGGATCCTTCAGGGCACAACCCCTGATCCAAGCGCGATACGCCGCCTGTTTGTCACCGACAGCATCGGCGTATACACGAATGAACCAGGAACGTCCACGATTCTTACTGGCGATCTCAGAGGAAGGAATGTAATATTCCATCCCAAGTCTGATCTCGTCAGCTATAGCGTTGGCACTCGCAAAGCACCCTCAAAGCAGCATTGCCTCAAAGAGATGAATGAGAAATAATGGAATACCATCCCAATCTGCCGAGGAGTAATGCCAGACCCACCGCTTATCCTGCACGAGATGTGGAGGTGATGCGAATGGTACTGCTGACCCAACCTGGCACTGATCGCAGAGGCCAGAGGAACCTGGGGCCCTACTATATTTATCCGAAACGAAGTTCGAAACTTCGGATGATCAAAGTTTATATACGATATGAATGTACCTACTAAAACTTATGGTCGTTATTGACTTATGGTTGTAACGATAGACTTATAATTGCGATGTACGTTATTCAATTTCGAACTTTTACAGAGTAAATACATCCGTATCGTATAAAAAAACTTCGATCGTCCGAAGTTTCGAACTTCGTTTCGGATGAATATAGTAGGGTCTCAGCATGATCAGTCTTGTAGGAGCCCAGCTACAGTTTTGGAACTGCGCCCGCGCGTCATCAGCCGCCTGGCTATGATACCAGACAGCCGAGTCGTTGCATCGTCTTCGTTGTGAGACCTGTAAAGGCACACGTAAATGCGGCTGAGGAAGACCCACGTGTACCCACAGACCGCTCTGTGGGTAAAAAAGTAAAAGAAGGACTTCTCTACAGAAGGAGGGGCCCTCCATACATCGCAAACGGCGACAGCAGACGTCCGACCGAACATACAACCACTTTAGGCCTGAAGTTTTCGTCAAGCGAATAACAGCAGGTAGTAATTTTATCGGCCGGACAAGACAGCGTCTCGGTCAAGAAGAGCAAAGCAGGCTGGGCCCTCAAGATGGTGGTTGGCGGCATTAGGGTTCGTATGGAGTCTGCGGATGATGGTTAACTCCATAGTGAACGTGATGATGGGGTTATGCACCGCCGCAGGACCTGCTCTGTTTAATTGCATTGTCATGAGGTTGAAGGGATGGGTTTGGTGAAGAGGCATCGAGGAGGAGACTGTCCCGCCCTTACACCCACCACTGTAACTCCTGTGAGCCAGGATCAACAGTGGCACGCAAAGTAATGACACCGAGCATTGAAGCTGCAACGAAATTAATCAGAAAGTCAAATTAATAGGAAGAGTTGGAAATAAATTATTGTCCACTGCCCTCCGTGCAAAGCGGGTGACAAAACATTGAACTGAAGAGGTAAATAACCTCGCAAAAAGACTTTTACAGCCGGGAAAGCCAGCTGTAAGGCACCACGGATCATATCGTTATTACATTTAAATGGGACCTATTATGTGAACTGTTATGCTTGATTTCAGTAATAGGTTTGGCAAAAACGCCGGAAAGCACGGAAGTTCTTTCTAGAGACTAGTTTGTACAAGGTCCATGTAGTATACAACTTCAGATTATATTTGCATACTATCTAGTATGGTTTTACGCTGATTCTGCTAAAGACTACACTCCCAAAGTATATGATGCGCGGACTGCTCATACTCGCAATTAGGTGTTGAACACCTAATTGCGAAAATGAGCACATGATGAGTATGAGGACACGCAGACGACGCAACAAGCTTAAAAGAGTATAGTTTAGACTTAAAGTTACCATGGCCTGTGAGAAATTGTGATGCCATGTCTTTGTTAAACAATCACGTACATACATACATACATAAACTCACGCCTTGTTCCCAGAAGGGGTAGGCAGAGGTGCCAAGGCACCCACATTTCGCCTTGTATGTTCCGTCCCACAATGTGATAGGTGGCGAGCCTATCGCCATATCGGGCACAAATTCCTGACTCTGGGCTGATACTGAATAGAAAAATCCAATATCACTTTGCCCAACCCGGGATTCGAACCCGAGACCTCAGCTTTGTAACCGTACCGTAGTACAACTACGCCACCGAGGCAGTCACAATCACGTACGCAAGGAAAATATTGATATAGATGTTGTCCCTTTAAAGATATCTCCCATTCTCAGCAACCTCGTAATTTCAACTTAAGAAGCAGCATCGGCCACTAAGCGTTATCTAAAGCACCCGATATGTCCAGGAAAATACCGAGTACAATCATCAGGCATCGAGGAGGCAAGTCCGGGCATTAAGAAGACCGAATGGGCACCGGCACGAGAGTCGGCAGGTGGCGAATTGATCCGCCGGACGGAACGGCCCCCGTACTCTCCCGGGATGGGCCGCCAGGACATCCGGTCCCCAACCGCTACAACGGACTCACCCAAGATTATGCGTGGCATGGTGAGGCAGCCTCTCGTTGTGTTTAGCCACGATTGCGTTCCTGTACTGTACCGCGAGAGTCCAGCGGACAATCGTTTCTACGGGTCTCCTTGGCCGCCGGGTTAACACTCCTCCCTTCGACAGGGGAAAAAAATACCCCCACGGTACAACCTCATGCCCGGACTCAAGCCCTTCGAAAAACCGGAATAACACGGGGTGATCCCGGAACGTGGTTCTCTTACGGGTATCAATATGTTTTTACGCCCCGTGGACGGTGGTCGCTACCCGGGCTGTCACTTAAGTCCTACCACCACGAACTGTGTCACTCATTTAGCACTACCCAGGGTCACGTGAAGTGAAACTAGAGTCAAAGCCTACGGACGCGAGTGACATTAACCCTCAATAGTGAAGCTACATACGAGTGAAGCTAATATAAATCGTGTAAAAATGTTTAACATGGTGGTAAAACGGCGTTCTTTCCCAAAGGCCTTTGTCATCAGGCGTCTGGTTGCCAAAAATAATGATGATGATAAAGATAAAAATATAGTCAGACAGGGGTCAAAAAATATAGAATAAAGACCCGGCGCTGACCCAGACGGCAGGAGTAGGAATACAATCGTATGAGATTTGCGAATCTCAAAGTGGCTATTTGTGAGGGCTGGTGCCCCTTTGTTATTGCTGTTTTATAAATTATTTATAATGATCAGTTATATTTAAATGTGAATGCTGGCAGGTACTTTATATTCCATACGTTGTACCTAACAGTCTTATCCATGTTTACCTAGTCGAAGATACCGATTTATTCTAAGAATTTTTGTCATTTTTGATGACCTTTTTTTTAGTTTGTAAATCTTATTTCTACTTGTTTTATCATTTGTGTGAATCTATATGTAATATATTTTATAATAATGTAAGTCTTACATGTGGTAGATAACTGTAAGTAACTTTTAAAGCGTGTTTTTCGAATGCTTTGGATTTCATATAGTCCTGCAATAATCTCTATATATCAAAATTGTTATAGTTTATTGCAAATTTTAGGCTAATTATGTTTAGTTTATGAACCTATCATCCTTTTAATATTAAAATATCTGAACATTTCAATTTTCTACAACGGTTAACAGATGGTAGAAATGGAACCATTTAAAGTTGTTTTTGGATGACTGAGATTTTTTAAGGGTCACTTTGAACTCGCTTTGTAATAAATACTTGAGAAGCAACATGTGTAAGTTTATTTTACCTTATGGCTTTACTAATTGTTTATTAAATAAAACCTAAATAATAGCACAAAAAGATTCAATTTATTTAAGAAAAAAAATATTGAAAGAATACCTTACGAAAAATGAATCATTTTCTTTGTATTTACTGTCGAATAAAGCAAGTGGCTCTAAGTGCGGGTCGTTGAGAGGTTAGTAAATTTTATCCTGAGGCAAATATATACACACATTAAATAACATTGCATACAAAAAAACTTGAAAAAAGACTAAAACTGACCGGCGTTAAAATTTGCAAAATTGCACAAGATGGCGCTGACAAATCTGCCATATTTGTTGATTTGACGTTTACAACACAGGGGTTAAGCACGTTAATCACAGCAAGAATACAACGGAAGGTATAGAGGAGCCATCAGGTGGCAACGCACAAGAAAAAATGTTGCCAGGATTAATTTTTTTTAATTGATTCACTACTCCAAACGAAACTCAATGTGAATGGCTCAAGTTGCCGTTTGAATGTATGTGTACTGTGTACAATGTTACATTTGCATTTTTTTTTTAATTTTATATTTAAAATCTTCATCAGTTCGTTGCGTTGCATCGATCCAAACGTGGAAAGTGCATCAACATTAAAATACTTATAAGTATAATCGTAAACGCAATAAGTACTCGATTACCGAAATCGCAATTGTAGTCTTGTAATTGGAATATGCTGCAAATATAGAGTAAATACTGGACATATTATATATGTATGTGACTGTTGGGTGTTATTTATTTATTTATATTGAGGCTTTACACCTTATGTCTCAGGATGGCGAGCGCAGTGGAATGAAAAAAATTACTTTGTAATTCAAGGTGTTTAATTTTGCTACTGTTCATGAGCGGTCATATCGCTTACCATTAGGCGATGCTTTGTAATTCAAGGTGTTTGATTTAGCTACCGTTTATGAGTGGTCGTCAGGAGACATCAGGAGAGCGGCATGCTCGTCTCATCATCCATTGCAAAAAAAAAATGTTTTGAAAATTGTAGAGATGCGTGGTGTGTAGACTGTAGACTGAGCTTGGTTCGTACAGGTGATAGGTCCTAGCGGGTTACTGAAAGGCAAGACTCGCGTGTGGGTGACGCACAACGTGTCGTACCTGGCGCACACGGACCTGGTGCTGGTGCTGCGCGACGGCCACGTGTCGGAGGCGGGCTCGTACCAGCAGCTGCTGGAGAAGAAGGGCGCCTTCGCAGAGTTCCTGCTGCATCACCTCAGCGACGCCGAGAGGACCTCGCCTGAAGGTAACGCGCGTATCAAGTGTTAGGGAAACGCTGCACTTATTATTCATTTGATGTGTTAGAAAAAAATCATGTTTTATTACCATACGCACTTCATAATTTGTAACTTATATTTTACTTTCCTTTTACTGGTGGTAGGTCTCTCATATGTGAAAGGCTGCCTGGGTGGGTACCACCGCAATGTCTATTTCTCCCGTCAAACAGCAGTTTAAATGCACTGTTGTGTTTCGGATTGAAGGACATTGTAGCATAGTAACTACTGGACATATTGAGACTTAACATCTTATGTCTCAGGATGGCGAGCGCAGTGGAATGCCAAGCATTGCTTTGTAATTCAAGGTGCTGTTTAGCTTTGCTACTGTTCATGAGCGGTCGTATCGCTTACCATCAGGCGAACGGCATGCTCGTCTCGCCATTCATTGCAATAAAAATAAAAAAACTTCCGTTTTTTTAACCAGTGATATATTTTTATTATTGTAATTATCGTTTCATGATTGTTTTTTTGCTTGTCTTCGTTTTTGAGAGCGTTTCCCCAATACCCTGTATATAAATTACATGTACATGCATTATTCAAGCACTACGTCATATTTCATTCAAAAATTGAATAATGAATGAAATTTCATCTCAGGGTATTGTAATACGATTTCACTTGAGTGTGGAATCAGCAATCAATGACGTGTAAATTGTTACAGAATTAGACGAGCTGAAACAAGATCTCGAGACGAAGTTGGGTAGTGAGTTCCAGAACAAGCTGCAGAGGGCGCGGTCGTTGTCGGAGAGTGCATCAGAATCGGAGACCGCGGCAGGTGCCGTACACAATGTTGGAATACATTCCTGCATTCAACTTGGCAAAATATCATGGCAATTTGTTCTCCCACAGGTGATCGAGCCGGCAGCGTCAAACGAAAGACGCCAGATGGCGCCACGCAAAATGAATTGAAAGAAAAGAACAAACTTATTGAAGCCGAGAAAACTGAAACTGGCAGTGTAAGTTTCATGTATTGATTATTAACATACAAATGAGTTGTCGCCGCCTCCGTATTTCTGTACATATCACTCAGTTAAACATTATGATTTCCGCATTAGTGCATTGCAGATAAATTCCTGTTTTTCTTGTACATTTTACTGGTGATGGGTCTCTCGTATGTGAGAGGCCGCCTTAGTAGGTACCACCGCAATGTCTATTTTAACTGCCAAACAGCAGTGTAAATCCGCTGTTGTGTATCTTAACTACTAGACATATTGAGACTTAATATCGTTTGTCACAGGATGGCTGCCGCCGTGGAATGCCAAGCATTACTTTGTAATGCAAGATTTTGTTTTATTTATGAGTGGTCGTATCGCTTACCATCAGGCGAACGGCATGCGTGTCTCGCCAATTTTGCAATATTTAATTTAAAAAAATGCTAATGTAATACCCAGGTGAAATGGAGTATCTACAAACACTATTTGATGAGCGTCGGCGTGTTGGCGTCCGTGGTGACAGTGCTCATGAACCTCATCCTACAAGTATTCCAAGTTGGCTCCAACTACTGGCTCGCCAAGTGGTCTAACGATAAAGATATGGTAAGTCTGCTCTTTGTATCTTATACTCTAAAGATATCCCGGTACACTTAAAAAGTATTTTAACATAACAGTATTATTAGTATCAATCCATTTATTTTGTGAAGGAAATATAAAAAGATTAATTTTGTTTGTATCAGCCCATATACGTCCCACTGCAGGGCACGGGCCTCCTCTACAATCGTAAGTACGATTGAGAGTGGTTAGGCCATATAGTCCACCACGCTGGCCTAGTGCGGGTTGGCGGACTTACATACCATAGAAATTCTTATAAATCGCTATGGTCTGCAGACTGCAGGTTTCCTCACAATGTTTTCCTGAACCGATTTAGTGCGTGGTGATTGACTATCAATACACACATGACTCCGAAAAGTCAGAGGTGTGCCCTGGGATTCGAACCCGCGACCACCGTGAACATGTTGGCAGCCGCGTCTAGGCCGTTTACCAACAGGCCACCACGCACTTAAAAAGATTAATTATTTATATATAAATCTATTAGTCGGTATTCGATTTCCATGTTAAAAATATATGTCGACATTTAACTCCTCTGGTCTCTGGAGCTTATTCACTTTAGTATGTAATGTTTTATAATAGAGCAATCTTTCTTCGAGTTTCGATTGTTATCAATTTTATGACTAACTTATTCAAGGTGCAAATGTTACCTTGTGATGTTCTCCCATACAATATGAATTATTTTTTGATAAATATTAATTACTTTCGCGATGTAATGCAGTTGGTGAATGGTACAGTGAACACAAAGCTAAGAGACATGTATCTCGGCGTGTACGGCGGCCTGGGCATCGGACAAGGTAAGAACTTGGCCTCTTTTCTGTATGTATTTATTCGTCACATAAAGGACGATTATGACTGATATATTTAAAGTTATGATTTCACCAAATTTTTATACTGACTTAATTTGAGAACATGGAATTATTCTAGTTTATTTCAATATTAATAGGAATAAGTAGAGATGTATTGAAGTCGATGAGGACATGAATAAATGGAGTCTCCCTTCATCGCTGTATCAATGTCTATGTCGATTTATGTTGCCTTTTATGCGATCAGTGGGAACGACTTGTTTTCCGTGTTTTTTATGCGTGAGCTATCTCTCTCTTTTTCTCTCTTCAACCATACGAAGTTCTCTGCTGAATATATACCTCGCTCGTCTATGGAGCCTCTAGTGTTGAGGTTATATTTAGGTGTTGAGTTAAAGTGACGTCATTAGTAACGCCATGACACTGACGAACGTTTTGGTACGAATTTGAAATTGAAAATAAATAATCGTCTTTTTTCCTATGTAACCTTAATTATGTGAAGAAATATTACGTTGTTTATCGTGAACTATAAACTTTTCAGATCTTTATAGAACTTTTTTTTCAAAATGTGTATTAATAATAGGCTTAATTAATAATACTAAAAATAGGCATGATGCTATTTCTTATAAAAGAAACTAACAGAAAATTATACAATTGAACAAGTCTCTAGCAGCTTAGCTCATAAACATAAATAGAAAAATAAATATTGGTGAAATCATTACTTTGTCACCATCGAGGTATTATACTAGAGCGGACATCGGGAACAAAATCTGTGCGTATGGTGCGTGCACACGGGTACACATTAAAGCGAGAGGGAAGATATGTTACTTCGTAGGCGTGACAGAGACAGAAATAGAATGTACCCTTCATTTTGTTACAAACATTTAGTTTGCAGTGTCCCCTCTAGTATATTATCTCAATGTTTGTCACACAATAAAATTACATTAACTGCGAGGTGTCTCTTATTGTATTTGAAATATAATATTATAAATATGAAGCTAATTGTGTTCGTTTAATATTATTATAATATGATATATTTGAGGAAAAACAATAATAATGAATACATTTTTTACATTTATTTATATACATATTTTTAACTTAAATATTTATAATTCTGTATCTTAATATTGTACGTTTATTTATTTTATTCTAATGAATTCATATATCTTGCATGGTGAAATTGTTGGCTAATCCGATGAAAAACAATGCATGCTGACTTTAAATTAGACGAATCTGTAGTAAATAAATTTGATGCGGAAGTCACGGAGTGGTTTGAAATTCAACTTTGGATCAAATGCCCACAGTCAGATACAATTTCACACTATTGGCAACTTACGAAATAAGTTTAATCTGCTGGTTGTATCCAGACTGCGATCGAAAATGAAGCTAGGAGGTAGTTTTAGTGTCCTCAGACGCAAAGAACATAAAAATATTGCAGAAAGAATCGACATGTCTTTTTTTTATTTTTACTTTTCTAAATTGAAAAGCACGGATGCCATTGTGTATTCTAAAAAAAAATATAGCTTAAAAAACTAAAAAAACACGCTTTCATAAAGTTCAAACTAAAAAGTAAAAAATAATTGATAACGAGTTTAAGATTAGAAAATGGAGTAAAATACATTTTATTGTTACAAAGCGAAGGTTGCTGTAGGATAATTAATTGTTGTCAACACCCCACGCTTTGTAACACTAAAATGTATGTATTTTACTCCATTTTCTAATCTTAAACTCATTATCAATTATTTTTTAATTTTTAGTTTGAACTTTATGAAAGCGTGTTTTTGTAGTTTTTTAAACTATAATTTAATTGCTTGTACTAAAAACATCAATCTACGGCTCTCTTATCAAAGAAAGACAGCTGCGCGCAAAATACCAACTTTGAATATTGTTTTCAAAAAATTAAACTATTTAATGATTCTGGATATGGTCATATACTTTTTAAGTTATTGTGTTGTCATCGGTCCTGGATAAGTATGCAAAGTTTGAATTAAACCTGATCGTTCAAAGTAGGGCAAAATCGAGCTCAAAGGAGTCGGTTACATACATACGTACAAACATACAGGTGAAGCTAATAAAAGCGTGTTAAAAATATTATTTTAACAAAAACTATTTATTTACCAACCAAATATGATGATAGATAAAAAACATACAAAATAAAGTGCTTATTTTGCGATTTCTTTACTTGCATTGTCTCAAGTCGCTAAAATTACCACTTGGCTTCATTTTCTGTCAAAATCTGGATGCACCCTGTATAATTATTTAATAATATTACTTGAAAGAACGCGTTATTATAAGTATTGTAAGACTGAAAATAGCAATCTAGCCACATACAATCTGTCTGAAGAATTTTCTATTCCACATTAATTTGTGGAGACATTTAATTAAAACCCTTCGTGATTTGTGTATGAAAAACCAACAATAGTAAACTATCATACATATTTATAAATTATCTTGCATGCCTTCCATAAGTACATTTCCGCATATAATAGTTCTTTACCTATGGCATACAGGAAGTCATTTTATGTTTTTTTTTATTTCTATCAATCCAAATATGCACCCATGCTATCGATGCATCCCTGTTAGCGCAGTGGTCATCTTTCAATGACCTTCTTGTAACAAAGATACCGACAAATCAAAAATTAACACAACGTGGTTCTCTTTATTAAAATAGTGATTCAACCTTGCAATTGAACGTTCAACTCAATAATTAGGGATACTAGTCCATAATAACCGCTTAAAAATACATGATAGTCATGCTACTTAGTGTACATAGTTAGGCAATAGGTATTTAAAATTGATTCACACCAAATTAATTACATCAAATGTTGCGTTGGCACACTATTACTGTTTCCAAAATATGGAGAATTACTTAATACAGAAATATTTAAAACCCAAGAGGTAGTACAAAATGCCATTATAGTGTTTATTGGCTCCCTTACACCTAACTTTTTCAAGAAAGGCATTTAAAATGACTACTACGTCGGCAGGGATGCGTTGACAGTATGGATGTATATTTTGATGAATAAAAGCAAAAAATATAAGAATAAAAGTAAGAAAAAATAAAAGTGAAAAAATATTGTAAAAGAATATTCACATTTCAGTATATTAAACGTCTATTTCATAGGTAAAACCTATTACATAAAATCTGTAGGGAGGGAACGTGTAACATGTAAAGTAATGAAGTGTTGGCGTTGTTGTCGAGTATGTGTGTGCGTGGCGGTGTGTGTGCGTGCGTGCGTGTGCGTGCGTGCGTGTGCGTGCGCGCGGTGCAGCGGCGCAGTGAGTGTGCGTGTGCGCAGTGGTGTCGGTGTCGGTGTCGTCGCTGGCGCTGTACCTGGGCACGCTGGCGGCGGCGCGCGCGCTGCACGCGGGGCTGCTGGGCGGCGTGCTGCGCGCGCCCTGCATCGGCTTCTTCGACTGCACGCCGGTGGGCCGCGTGCTCAACCGCTTCAGCAAGGACGTCGACGTGCTCGACAATGTGCTCCCCATGACGCTCAGGGGCTGGACCTCCTGCTTCTTTTCGGTATGCAATGCTTCCGACCGCGACGCCGGCCCTTCCACTCCACAGCCACGTCTTCACTTGCTCTCGTTCGCTACTTGTCGGAATACGTCCGGAGCCGGCGCGGCGCGGCGTTCAGCGAACGTGGAAAGTGCTTCGTTTCTCTATTTCAACTTGTCCAACTACTAACGGCGTTAGTCATTGACAGTTTATAAACCTATTTTAGTTATCAAATGTTTTGTCTTCATCGCTCAAAGTGAATTCAAAAGTCGTTAGAAAGGGACAAAACATTCGATATTTAAAATAAGTTTATAAACTGTATATGAATAAAACCGTAAGTGTCACATTTTTCTGGATTTAATATCATGAAAAGAGTCTTATTGTAAATACACCGACGATTGGCTTTATCCAATAGACATGTAAGTTTCAAAAACTATTACGTGAATAACCATTGATATGAAATATAAGTATTTTTTTCGGCAATAATACATTAAATATAAATAACATATTCCCATTGAATTGTGTTCTAGTCACTGCAGGAATTAATAGTGATTTTATTTCAGATATTCTGTAGTCTATGATGTGTATTTTTACGTTTATGTAAATCGAAACGAAATTAAATGAGTGGGATCAGTTTATAAATATTACTGGAACATGAGTTGTTATAGAAAACGACTACGACCAGCGGCAGTATGCTTTTAATAGCACAAAACTATTCTTCTACGCTCACGCTTCTAACTCTTAAAAATGCTTTTGCCCGATGCTCCTTCACGAAAAGTCACGAGTGTGAACTACGTGCATGTGTTCGACCTAGAGTAGAGTTTATTGTACATCACAGTTGAGCTAGCTAACATTGCACTGTTTCCATTTGAGTCGAGAAGTAACCAACGTAGACCGGCACCTTAATCACCAGAACCCTATAGTTTAAAAGTAAATGTAAGCGTAAACGATGTATTCATTATTAACAGCCACTGGGAGCAGTCGGGCGGCCGCTCGACTCGGAGCACGTACTTAACACTCGATGGTGGTTGTTGCAGCGATAGCGTCGTTTTTCGCGGATCTAATGCCATACTTGGCATGCTGGCGCGCCGCGAAGATCCTCCACGCGCACTTGTTGGACAATGTGTTAAAGACTCCGTTGCAATTCTTCGAAGTGACGCCTCTAGGCAGGATTCTCTCTAGATTCTCTAAAGACGTGGACGTCCTGGACACTTCGCTCCCCTCGCAGGCGTCCGACGTGATATATTGCACGTTCGAGGTAAACTCGCGGTCACTCGCCGCTCGACACTTTGTTTGCGTCGTCTTTACTTTACGACAACTCCATTTATTTATATTTGCAAATTCGGTACCATTTCGCTTATTTGCTTATGTGACTGTCATTAGGCATGGAATGTTACGTTTCAATCAAAATACGTCACATTCATATATCACTCGAAAACTCCTGATATTGCAGGATCCATTCACTGATTTGTTTTCATCATTTTCTTATATTTCACTTTCTGTCATTGCTTCTGTTCTGTTCTGTAATTAACCTTTTCAAATTTATATTTTTATCAGCATACTTTGTCTTTATGAGTATAAAAAACATAGATATAACATTTGTAAACTGATCCCAAGAACCCATACGCTGACTGAGTTGAGCGTTATGGTGTTTAAAGTATGAAATAGCACGATGACTGACATACACGTACGCTGTCTGTAGGTATTGGGCACTCTGTTCGTGATAAGTCTGTCCACTCCGATCTTCTTGGCGGTGATCCTGCCCATCGGAGTCCTGTACTACATCATACAAAGATTCTATGTGGCTACGTCGCGTCAATTGAAACGACTGGAATCTGTTTCTCGATCACCAATATACTCGCACTTCGGAGAGAGTATCACAGGAGCATCGTCAATACGTGCATACGGTGTCACTGAAAGGTAGGTTTCATATTTTTGAATCCTATTATATTTCCCTGAATTATAAGAAGTAGATTTACATGAAACAATAGATATTAGCTCGCCTCCTGATCCACCACAACAACTCCTAGCAACATTGCTACGCATAGAGTTGACATCGAGCCCGTTGCTGGGTGTGACTATTAAATATACTAATGATTAAAAAAGGAGGGAAGTAAGAGCTATTAGTAACAAATAATACTCCACTCCCTTTTTTTATCCTCCTATATAAAACATACACCAAGAGAAGCCAGATGGAAAGCACCACAGTTAAATTATTATACAAATAAATAAATCATAATAGTAAACTAAAGGAATAATTTCTGTTAAACTCGCATACCATAGATACGAATATTTTAAAAGAATTTGTATAGTGTAGAAACGCCAGCGTTTTAGACTATAGCCCCGAGCGCTCTTAATCGTAAGTAGGGAATGCAATCTCGTTCTCGCGAGATCTCGGCCTTTTTTAGCGAGATTGATCTCGGACGAAAAAAAGGCGAGATCTCGCGAGTTTAGCGAGATTGCATTCGAGCATAAAATATGATTCGAACTGAAATTAAATCACTTAAAGAGCGTTTGCATCCGCAATACAATCTGAGTAATTCACAGACACAGACAAATTCAGATCCGTCTTGGTCGATCGCATCAACATTAGCTGCCACCGCTAAGAATATAGCTGAATTTGATTATGACGATAATGAACCTCTTTCATCTCTTTCTGAGACACGCAAGAGTATTTCATTGTAAGAAGAACTTCAGGAAACATTGACTGCTGCATTCAAATAACCTAGAGACAAAAAACTAACTACGAATTCTCTGGAGGCATTAATCAAAAAGGAAATAAATTTATACGAGTCCGGGGGGTCTAAAGGCGAACTTTTACAGTTCGTGGATAACTGGCTGAGATCTGCGGTTCCAACTAGGGATAAATCCGAAAGGGCCTTTTCAGCGGCTGGTTATCTCGCCAACAAAATAAGAAACCGTTTAGTAGACGATTTTTTGGACATTTTGTGCTTCTTCTTAAGGAGCTACTTTCAAAATAATACGTAATCTGGGGGCGCGGCCGAGCCCCCTCCAAGTCGAGCTATAGGCCGTAACATCCTTTTCTCGAAGCAATTCAGACCATTTTCAACCCCCTATAACTTCGTTGTGGCTAAAGCATGAAGCCTGAATTTTTAGTTACTAAGCATGCATTGTGTAAACACGGTATATTTAAAATTTAATTCAATTTGAACCAGTAGTTTAATAATTGTAACTAGTCAAACTTTCTTAATTTTGTCACTCACTGACTGACTGACCGATCATCAAAAGTCTAAGGCACTTCTAGCAGACATAGAACCTTCAAATTTAGAATATAATTAGTGTTTAGTGTCTAAAGTAAGGGAAAATTCAAACATTTCATAATTTGTGTCTAGTTTTCTAGATAGACCAACTGCGTCAATAACTTTGTAATCCTATATAAATGTATAGGATTACAAAGTTACATTTGCAGTTAATGAATCATTGTACGCGTATATAATGGAATAATAGTTGTAGATAGATATCTATATATATGAGACATAACAGGAGGGGATATAGAGAGGGAAATGGTGTATTCAGCCCATGAAACTACAACATTCCTCTAGAAAAACATGACGAAGAAAAACTTGCAAATAAATAGACTAAATAGCTCAAAAATATCAATTACAATAAAAGAAAGAACATTAATAATCAAATCCGCTATATTTGTGATAAATTGATACCTACAAAAATAAGAAAAATCCATAAGACAGAGGCTTTAAGAAAAATCGTTAGTGATATTCTAGAAGTAAGAAGTACCGAAAAGGAAAAAAGTAGGACTCTACAAAAAGACGTGAGATCCCATCAAAAACATCCTGTAAAAAAATTCCAAGTCTCGCAGCTCAGGTTTTCTACCGCAAAAAGTTGTGAGATGCATGTAATACCAAGTCGATTAATTTATTTAGTCCTTAAGGGATCTTCTATATAAAGTTATTACGTTAGTTATTACCATATCAATATTAAAAATTCTTTACGTTTTAAATATATAGATCGACTTGGCCAGCAGCATTATGTATAAATTGTACGATACATTATGTTTCCATGCGATGGCCAAGTCGATCCATTTATTTAAAACGTAAAGAATTTTTAATATTGATATGGTAATAACTAACGTAATAACTTTATATAGAAGGTCCCTTAAGGACTAAATAAATTAATCGACTTGGTATTACATGCATCTCACAACTTTTTACGGTAGAAAACCTGAGCTGCGAGACTTGGAATTTTTTTACAGGATGTTTTTGATGGGATAATGACTTAAAAAAACACACTAAACTACTAATCTCGCGAGATCTCGAAATTGCCGAGATCTCGCAATATTGTTATTCATAAACTCGCGGGATCTCGCTTGAGCCCCAATCTCGCGAGATTTGCATTCCCTAATCGTAAGTGGAGAAGACCTGTGGGACGTGTACGGCAGATTATTTTATTTACCGCAAAAGCATTGTTATAACGTGGCTTGTGATCTATTACACAGATTTGTGGAGGAGTCAGAGCTGAGAGTGGACCACAACCAGTCGTGTTACTACCCCAGCTGCATCGCTAACAGGTGGCTGGCCATTAGACTCGAGATGATGGGCAATTTTATAATATTCTTCTCTGCTATATTCGCGGTGCTCGGCAGGAACACTGTCAGCCCAGGTCTCGTAGGCTTGTCAGTCAGTTATGCGTTGCAGGTAAGAAAAATCCTCACAATATTTTTTTATTACAAGTAGAATGAAAATTAATTTTTAGTACAATAAAATTATGTAATCTTAGAATAGGTATCATAAACAATTTGATTATTCGGTACTGTCGACTAGTGATGTATCGGTGATCGATTGTTTCGTGCCCAGCATAGATATTGTTTGTTTTATAATTTTGATGCATTTGTATTTCATAAAAGATGATATTTTTTAGATCACTCAAACATTGAACTGGCTGGTGAGGATGACTTCAGAAGTAGAAACGAATATTGTTGCCGTGGAGAGAATAAAAGAGTACGCGGAGACGAAACAGGCAAGTGAATGTTAGGTCGCCCAAAAGAAAAGTAGTTTCACAGCAGAAATCTAAAAATGTATCGCACTAATATATTCGTTTTTTGGGTCATCGCAACAATAATAATCGGTCGGGTCGGGTCATTCATCCATCAGCCAAAGGAAGTCCACTGCTGAACATAGGCTTTCTTCAATGATTTCCACAATGACCTGATGAAGGTAGCCTGCATCCAGCGACTTCCCACAAATTTTATCAGGTTGTCTGATCACCTTGAGAGTGGACGTCCTACGCTGCGCTTTCCGCTACGTGGCCTCCAACCCACCACTTTTTGGCCCCATCGGCCATCAGTTCTCCGCGCTATGTGCCTCGCCCATTGCCGCTTCAATTTATTAATCCGTTGAGCTATATCGGTTAGATCTCGTAAGGAAACCCCGGGCATAAGATATAAATAAAATCATGTTTTTAATGATATTCATTTATTCATGCGTATGCATGCCTTTTGGTAATAAAGTTCGAATTCGGTTGCATCATGGATATAAATTCTATGCCATTATTTTGACTTTTTGGATTCAAGTTTGTATTGATAATAATATTTTACCACACTGGGGGAACTCGTACACCGTAGACCCTTGTAAGGATTGGTATGTAGTGTGGAGTATGGCACTAAGATTTTGAAAAATGAGTATGTGTTATGAAGTGTGGCACGAGGTGTTGTGGGGGCGGTGCAGTGAGCCCGGTGTGATGGTGTGTGCAGGAGGCGGCGTGGAGCGGGGCGGCGGGCCCGGGCGCGTCGTGGCCGGAGACGGGCGCGCTGCAGCTGGAGCGCCTCACGCTGGGCTACCGCGCCGCCGAGCCCGCGCTGCGCGACCTCACGTGCGCCGTGGCGCCGCGCGACAAGCTCGGCATCGTGGGCCGCACCGGCGCCGGCAAGTCCACGCTCACGCTCGGACTGTTCAGGTCACTTACACAAATATACACACACAAATATACACTACGTAACTAACGGCCTAAAAAACTGCAAGAGAAATGGATACTTGTACGAATAATTATTAGTAACTACGTCAATCAGACAAACAGGTTACAATCACACTAATTTATTCAAACGCTCAGAAGTAGTAAGCGGGGTGTGGAACGCGGGGAGCGGAACGCAGCCCACCGCATGCGACGTTCCGTTTGTACATAGGTATAGGTCTCATCACGTAAAAAGAACGCTGGCGGTAAAGCTGCGCAGTAGGCGATTTATGAGTCTATTTGGTGGTATGAGATGAGGCGCGGGCGGGCGGGTCACGCGCCGCACGCTTGCCGGTGCGCTATTCGTTCTTACACGTTACGTTCGTTTTCAAGATACTATCGCGCATAAAAGTTTTAAGAGCGTTTATACCTTCCGCGCGCTTTTTGGCTTAAAAACAGTACTTTTCAAACGAGTTAATAGCCACCAATAAACAATTTAAAGGAAAAATAATTAGTACTAATTTTAGAAAAGGTTCTCATCTAGGGATTTTGGTGGAAAACATTATAGATTGATGGATAATTTGTGAGTACTCTAAGGATTACTGAACACAAGTTTCGTTATTTAGGCTTTAAATGACAATTTAGAAGCTTAAGATATCCGAAAGCACTAAATATAAGATGAAAATAAAAATATTTTCAGACTAATAAGACCCTTATGGAGGGATTTTGCTGAGAAAAATAATCTTTTTGTGTTTAGTTCCTGAAAAATAAAAATTTAAAAAATGCGAAATTATTCAGAAACTCTCGTCAAGAACATATTTTTTTTCACCAACTTATCGTACATAATTTTTTATAACAATTACATTTTTATGTTTCAACAAAATTAGTTTTCGTATTTTCTACAAATATTTTAATAACCACTATAAAACACGCTGTCCGACCTGCATCATATCAGACCGCCGCAAGGCCTTCTAGAGGGAGGACGTATCGCTCGTCGCTCCGGCCTGGCTGCATTCGATTTTTGCCGTGCGTAGTAAAAATAGCCACGCGCGGACTGCGATTGCCACATCTTAGTACTTTGGTAGTATTTTTTTTTATTACGTACAATGATTTTGTAGTGAGTATTAATTATGTTTCAGATAATATAATGGGATGTAATTCCGATGCTAAATTATGTTATGTATTGTAATATAAAAATAAATAAAATTGTAAGGGGTTGTAAGGCCCCTAACTCTATTCATGTGTTCGAACACGAAATGATTAATAAAACGTTCCTAGTGTCTACTGATTGAACACTGATTTGAATGCAACTTAACAATGTAATAATAACGAAAATATGATTAGTATCTAAATTTGTATTGTTCATTGCTTGCACAGTAATATTTGTCTACTTATAATGCAAATAAAATATTTTTATGAAATTATATTACCAATATACCGGGTATCTCAAGACTGCTACCGAAAACGAAGCCGGGTGGTAGTTTTAGTGACTACAAACATAATGCAACTAAAAATTTCGCAAAGAAACGCGACAATTATTTTTTATGATTTTTTAAATATCGTCATTTTTGGGTGGTAAATTCCTAGTTTTTGCGAAAATAATAATTTAAACTCTTTTATACCTTAGAGTATTTATAAATAAAAGGGTATACACTATTATTTTAGGAAAAAAATGTATTTACCACCCAAATATGGCCATGGGAAAAAAAATACAAAAAAAAAATTGGCGCTTTTTTTGCAACTTTTTCTGTTGCATTGTGTCTGAAGTCTCTTAAACTACCACCCGGCTTCGTTTTCGGTAGCAGTCTTGATATACCCTGTATAAATCATAAGTTACATTTCAATTGAATATTAGAATTTTGAAGCGCACTGATCAAAGTTGGTTAAGCTGACTGTATAGCGAGCCGACGCGGCAGCTCTACGCACACAGCTTTGGTCGCTTATGTGTGAGTGAAATTAACGAAGAAATACCTATAGTTGACTTTGCGCGCAAGGTGTAAACGCTCTTAAATATATTTCGTAATTGTAAGGGGTTGTAAGGCCCCTAACTCTATTCATGTGTTCGAACACGAAATTATTAATAAAACGTTTGCGCGCAAGGTGTAAACGCTCTTAATTACAAAATGGTGTTACATAGAAAAGTGAGAAAAAATATTTATAGAGAAGCTGATAATGATGCAGTTGATAATTTAAAACATTGTATGAAACGAACCGCAGACTCACCCAAGACGACTTAATGGAAGGAGTTTCAACATTACTTAATTTTTTTATAATTTGATTAAACATTCAATCAAACATGTTTTTAATTCTATTACATGATATTATATCTATTTTTCAAAGTACCTTTCAGTAAACAATATACGAAGCCAAGACTAGTTCAAAATAAAACAATAGGCCTAGTACTTTCGCGCGCAAGTTATTCTGCGCAAACACACCCCCTCCACATTTTTACAGCGTTCTTCTATCGTGACGAGAACTATACATACGTAACAAGAAATAAAAGCACAAATGAACGTGTGCTATTAAATTTTAGTAAAGTCCAAAGCTTAATAAATCTTAATTTAAAAGAATAAGGTTTGGTGTTACCTGAAGTTAATTTTAATTTAAGACTATTTGATCTTGTAATTCATAATTCAAATAGCAACCCAGGGCCGCGCCGACACCCGGCAGCGCCTGAGTGCGGAACCTATGAAGCGTCTCTTTTTTAACGAATCTTCATAAAAAACGAATTGATTTTTTACGAATATTTTTAATTGTTAATTTTGTCTGAAATAAATGTTCTCCAGTATTACAGTATCTGTATCTGTATCGGCCCATATACGTCCCACTGCAGGGCATGGGCCTACTTTACAATCGAGAGTAAGATTAAGAGTGGTTAGGTCAAATAGTCCACTACGCTGGCCAAGTGCGGGTTGGCGGACTTACATAGCATTGAAATGTTTATAAATCATTTTGGTATGCAGGTTTCCTCACGATGTTTTCCTTCATCGTTTTAGTGCGTGGTGATTGACTATCAATACACAAATGACTCCGAAAAGTCAGAGGTGTGCCCTGGGATTCGAACCCGCGACCACCATGAATATGTTGGCAGCCGCGTCTAGTCCGTTTACCAACAGGCCACCACGCACTCACAGTACTTAGACACTCTTTACAGTACTTAGATAATATTATCGTTAATATCTAAGTGTACTGGAATACAATACTGGAAAACATTTAGGAATTAGGATACTAAATAGGTAAATGCCGTTCGCTTCTGCTTGCCAATTACTGCGGAAAATAAAACTCGAACTTAATTTTTACCTACTTTATTCATACAAATGATCTGACTTTTTTCTAATAATAATTCCTGACTCATTGTGGAGCGCAGGTAATTTTTTATAAGTTTTAATTTAGAAAAGGACCTTTCCGCGCTTGCTACTGTAACTGGCATAGTTAGCATAACTCGTAATGCTATGGTATATAAATTCAAGAATTTTCACCACATCATTATTAATTTTGTTGAAAAATGGCTAACATGATATAATTTCTTCGCACAAATCATCGGCGTTTACATCTAATGAATCATTTGCTGAAAGTTTCTCCTGTAAACGATGACAGCTACTTCTTAATCGTCTTTGATCTTGGTCATCACTTAAATTAAATAAAAAATTAAACAGGTCGATGTGATTATTCAATAAATTAAATCTCTCATCTACGGAGGATAACGCTTGGTCTAATATATAAAAAAATACATTAACTTCAAAGAGGTTTTCGGATCATTTATAGTGTGGTCTTCGTGTTCATAATCAAAACTCTTTGGGAATTTTACGACGTCTTAGGGGTCTGGATCTGGAAGTTTCAAATTCAGTCTCGACGTCTAATTTTTCAGCAATTTTTTTGGCATCACTTACAATTTGTTCAAAATTTGTGTCTGTTCTAATTTTTATCAAAAACTTTTTTAATTCTGATAAAGTATCTAAAGCAACTTGCATATTCATATCAACGGACTGCAGAATTTAACTGTAGTTACTACAGTTAGTTAGTTGTTATTTAGTACTTTAACTGTAGTTCAAAAGAACTGCCGCCATTTTAACGTTGAGCTCATAAGTAATGTAAACTAAAACCCTAAGCGTAAAATGAAACCATAAATGTGAATAATAATAAACATATAAATATTGAGAGAATTGTTCAATAAGCGTAATATATGTTTTGTTTTTTACAAGGCCTATGTTGCGTTTATTGTACCTACTTACTTATCGATGCGCCACTACAAAAAACACAACAATTTAGGAAACAAAAATAATTTAGGTGGCAGTGGCAGCGCGGCGCCCCTATTGTCTTGGCGCCTGTGTGCGCCGCACACTTCGCACACAGGGGCGGCTCGGCCCTGTAGCAACCTCAGTCACTTTTTGGATTTTGTTCTGGACCCTGTATCTAGTAGATATTTGATCGAAGATCTAAAAGCTTTGCTTGTCTGCCGCCTTTCAGTGCTACATGTGGACGACACTATTCTCACCGTCAGATATTTTGCGATCATGTTAACCGTTAACGATCCAGGATATATAAAAAAAAGCAAACGTAATTTATTTTTTGGTCCATATTCCAATACCGAGAATCGGTGAACCTTACACATTACAGTGCACAATTGCAATGTAATGTAAGGTTTACCGGCTTAAAACAGTGTCAGTAGTCAATACACAGTACGTTAATATTACACATGCATCGTCAATGAACCTGTGATATGAGGTGTTGCAGATGTTTTGACAGTGAAATATCGTCTTACAGGATAGTGGAAGCGATGAGCGGTAAGATCCTGATCGACGGCGTGGACATCTCTACGATCGGGCTGCACCAGCTGCGCTCGCGCATCACCATCATCCCGCAGGACCCCGTGCTGTTCTCGGGAACGCTGCGAATGAACCTCGACCCCTTCGAAGTGTACACCGACGACGAGATCTGGCGCTCGCTGGAGCACGCGCATCTCAAAACCTTTGTACAAGGTATACTTCCAGGAATGGAGGATGGCTGTGTTTATTTCTAAGTCATTGTGTTTGAGTACTTGTTAGGCATATTGATTTATGACAATTTTACTATTTTTGTTTCGGATTTGGCTATCCACGCCCAGTTGACAAATTCACCTTGTATAGTGTATACTTTATTATTTTATCACGTGACGTATTAAATACATAATTGGAATTGGGAAATAAACTATAAAAGTGATAAAACATAATTGAAATATGCTCCAATATGCACCATGTTTACTGGTGGTAGGTCTCTCATATGTGAGAGGCTGCCTGGGTGGGTACCACCGCAATGTCTATTTCTCCCGTCAAACAGCAGTTTAAATGCACTGTTGTGTTTCGGATTGAAGGACATTGTAGCCAGAGTAACTACTGGACATATTGAGACTTAACATCTTGATGGATGGCGAGCGCAGTGGAATGCCAAGCATTGCTTTGTAAATCAAGGTGTTGTTTGGTTTTGCTACTGTTCATGAGCGGTCGCATCGCTTACCTACTGTAGTTATATAATGGCTATAAGATACCGAAAACATATTTTTCAGAAGTTAATAGTGTAGCGCGAACCCAAAAAATAATTTAGAAAAATTTAAAATGAGACAAAAAAATATGATGATAGCAATCCGTCTGAAAATGTTAAATTAGGATTAGTTAATACGAAAAAAATTATTTTCAGAAGAAAATTCGGATGCAACAAATTTTGAGACCATTCTAAATATGTTAAGGAATTTTACCGATCGGTATCATAGCAATCTGTCTGAAAATTGTTGAAATTGATGAAATGAATCAACCAGATGTAAAAAAAAATTATATCAGAAGAATTCAGTGTAGCACCTCCCTTATCAGACAACTTTTCGATATCGACCGTATTGAAGCGTGACTGATTGCAAGTTGGGCAAATCACCTTGCTTTTGTCTTGCCAAAATAGAGCGCGGACAGCGTATCTATGCTATAAAAACGTCTATTATAATTGATAATTTTGAATTCTTAAAATACTACTCTTCCATCCCCGAAAACTTCGTCAATGGGAGATGAGCAAACTATGCCTTATCATTGGGAATAGAAGAAAAAAAACGTCCGCGAGCCCTCGGATAACCAGCGACACACCCACGTCCGCCTGAGCTACTTATAGTTTGTTGTCACTTTAAGTGAGCGTTATTTCAACGGTTAGGACAGCTGGTGAGTGACTATGTATAGTAAGAGACTGGCAGGAGTATAATATGCGAAAAAACCATTCCCACCGCAGCAGAAACGTAAGAAGCGCTCAGGCATCCGCCAAGCGACTCCAAAACGTTCTTTTCTCTTTTGGGAGTACATGCGACATCTAAAATGTCTGAAAACATTTTTTTTGAAATCTTGCCTTATTTACGAACGGTAGAAAAAAAATTCATTCGGATTGCTATGATACAGGTCGGCTAAATTTGTTGACATTTTCAAAAATTCGCTTCAGCTATATACTACGCGCAAAATGTCTGAAAACCAACTTATTCGTCATAAAATTATAAAATCTATGTACATTTCCAATATCAGACGTATTGCTATGATACCGACTGCCTTTTTTTTTGGACACAGCAGAAATGGACTCACATGCAATTGCTACACTTTTGACCGTTACTACCTACCTAGTCGGGTTTAGAATTACATAATCTAACGATTTTATACAGTTTCGACCGTATTGCTATGATACATGGTTTTGGTCGTCATCTCTGGGACTATTACTATCAGACGAATGTTATGCTCGTCTCGCCATTGATAACTGTGCTAGTACATAACTTCACGCACGCACATTAACAGTTAATATTTGGTCTAGTGTAGCAATTAGGCACGTATCACCTTAATATACTGAGTATCTCAAGACTGCTACCGAAAACAAAGCCGGGTGGTAGTTTTAGTGACTACAAACACAATGCAACTAAAAATTTGGCACAGAAACGCGATTTTTTTTTATTATTTTCTAAATATCGTCATTTTTACATACATACATAAACTCACGCCTTGTTCCCAGAAGGGGTAGGCAGAGGTGTCAGGGCACCCACATTTCGCCTTGTATGTTCCGTCCCATGATGTGATAGGTGGCGAGCCTATCGCCATATCGGCACAAATTCCTGACTCTGGGCTGATATTGAATAGAAAAATCCAATATCACTTTGCCCAACCTGGGATTCGAACCCAAGACCTCAGCTTTGTAACTGTACCTTAGTACAACTACGCCACCGAGGCAGTCATTATATCGTCATTTTTGGGTGGTAAACTCCATAGTTTTTGCTAAAATAATAATTTATACTCCTTTATACCTTAGAGCAGGGTTTCCTAACCTGGAGTCCGCAGACAACATAAAAATTACGACAACAAAAAGCGAAAAGGGTTTTTAAAATACAGAAATAGACTACAACTAGAAGCAGATTTACGGCTCCAACTGAGCAACAATGACCCAAATATTAAAACTATGGCCGCAAAACCGCAACATCAACCATCGCATTTTTACAATAATTTACATACATACATAAACTCACGCCCTTTTCCTAGAAGGGGTAGGCAGTGGTGCCAGGACACTCACATTTTACCTTGTATGTTATGTCCCACGATGTGATAGGTGGGGACCCTATCACTATATCGGGCACAACACTCTGGGCTAATAAAATGAATAGAAAAATCCAATATCACTTTGCCCAATCCGGGATTTCAACCCGAGACCTCAGCTTTGTAACCGTACCCTAGTACAACTACGCCACCGAGACAGTCAAAGAAAAAAAAGTAAATTAATTTATGTAAGTAATATATCCATGGATTTTTTTTGCAATTAAAAGTACGTGAGCGATTTTTTTTTTCGTATTATTTATCGGGGTCCGCTAATCATAATAAAGTGGCGCTAGGGATCCGCACTAGAAAAAGGTTGGGAAACCCTGCCTTAGAGTATTTATAAATAAAAGGTAACTATTATTGTAGGAAAAAGTGTATTTACCACCCAAATATGGCCATAGGAAAAAAATTACAAAAAAAACAAAAAGCTTTTTTTTGCAACTTTTTCTGTTGTATTGTATCTGAAGTCGCTTAAAATACCTCCCGGCTTCGTTTTCGGTAGCAGTTTTGATATACCCAGTATAAACATCATTTGTACAGTCAAATAAACAGTCGCATACAGAGTTATAATGAGACTCGCTGCATCTTTTGTTTTCATTTTCCACCCTGACCTAACTGGCAAAATAATAAAAATATGTGTGTGTGTTATGTGTGTATGTGCCTTAACTGGCAAAATAGTAAAAATATGTGAGTATGTGTGTGTGTGTGTGTGTGCGTGCAGGTCTGAGCGCGGGGCTGCGTCACGAGGTGTCGGAGGGCGGCGAGAACCTGTCGGTGGGGCAGCGCCAGCTCGTGTGCCTGGCGCGCGCGCTGCTGCGCAAGACGCCGCTACTCGTGCTGGACGAGGCCACCGCCGCCGTCGACCTGGAGACCGACGAACTCATACAGGTGCGCACCGTACTACACCACGCAACACACTTATTTCAAAAATTGTATGAATATGTCACCAACATAATAAATGTATGAAATAAACCGAATAAAAATAAAATACATGCGATGGAGACGGGTTCGAAAAAAGACATTACAATAAATATATCGCACCTCCAGTGCAAGACTAACAAATGAACAAAAATTCCACTTTTCAGGACAAGCATTTGAAACTTTGACATGATATAAAAATATAATATTTCAATATAAAAAAATAGGAGTTCCTTTTTTTATTATTTTTTTTATTTATTTTTATTTTCATTTTCTATTTTTGTCTTTATTGTTAAAAATAATTGTAAGAGGATGAGCACAGGCACAGTAATTATTTACTAGTTTGAAGGCCTGGGTCTTATCTTTTGGAAATGTAAAAAATTGTGATCAATAAAGGTTATTATTATTATTATTATTATTTAATATGAATGTATTATCTATGCTTATATTACAACAACAACTATAACTTAACGTATAATGCTAGCACTTCACATGACTATTTGTATTTGTTTATTTGACATATTTGGCAAACAATTACCATGTGTAGTCAGTTTAATTGACAAAGTGTGGCCTTATTTGCCTATTTGACAAACAAGGCCAATAACAAATACGCGTTATCGTGCGCTTGTCGGTTTTTCGAGGCACATCAAAAGGAATAAATAGACAAATAAGCAAACAAACAGACTACACATTGGCCATATTCAGAAGCGCACGTACCATAGTCCTGTACGGACGTCTTGTATTTTTGTATTTGGTTTGCGTGTACTTTTTGCGTGTTTAAGTTGTGTAGTCGATAACTGATGAACTACTTCATAATAACAACCACGAGATGGTAGTGTAACAAGCCTCGACGAATAAAAACGAACGTTTATCTCGGGACCATCGCGACAAAATTATGAAGAAAGGTGTTTTGTTTCGATTTATTTAACTAGTTAAGATTAATGAAACATAACGATCCATGCATCGTTTTAAAGGAAAAAACGTCTAGTTTATTGTGACTTTGTTTAATTGGTAAAATAAATAATAATTTTTCGTTGTGATGTAAATATAATTTAAATGTTATGTTTTCTCCAAATTCAATATTTACACCTTTTTTTAATACGTTAAATTAAATTTACAGATCTTAGAAAAGATATAGATTTAATATGTAGTCATCTAGCAATTTTTTGTAGTATTTGTCTTTACTCTAGGTATTATAGATAATAAGCTATAAAGGTTTTTTGTTACAACCAAAATCCCAAATCAGCGCCACGCGTAGACGGACGGACAACGGTATAATAGGTATTTGGTCGGGACGTGTGAGTGGCTAAGTATGGATGGTCATATTTGCCTCTATTTGCATGTTTGCCTACATGTCATATATTTTTCTAAATATGACAAACACCCAATAGCAAATACAAACAGCCATGTGAAGTGCCAGCATAAAAATAATGACCACATAATATTGTAAAAAATATACTATAAGTTTTTTACTGTTCCAACCTTTGTATTTTTTGCATAAGCGAGTCTTGCACCAGGGGAGCAATATGCTATTATACTCCATCGGTTTAGGTACTTCTATAAAACTGATTTAAAAATATAAGTACCTATACAAATCAATTTGCAACGAAATGTAAATAACTTACTCACTCTCCTCACCTCTCACCCCTCAAAATCCACTGCATTTTTCACATGCACAACTTTTACCCCTTTATTCTTCATTCATCCTTTATACTTTAGTTTCGCTTGTAATGCATTCGTTCTCAAAGCATTATTTTCGAGGTGTCGTGGCAAGCGCCGATGATTTCATAATGATAAACGTGATGATAACGTGTTTGTGTTGTTGTTCGTTCAGACCAGAAACATGATAACCAAGGCAAGGGTACAGATGTGATGTTTATGTATGTTTGACTGATTGCAGAAAACCATCCGCTCCGAGTTTGCGGCGTGCACTGTGTTGACCATCGCGCATCGCCTCAACACCATCATGGACTCCACCAAGGTCATGGTGCTGGACAAGGGCCAGCTCGTGGAGTACGCGCCGCCCGACCAGCTGCTGCAAGACAAGAACTCCATCTTCTACAGCATGGCCAAGGACGCCGGCCTCGTCAACTGACCGACCACTCCGCCGCTCCACTCTGCTCAGTGCTAGACCGCCGGCTACTAAAAGGGTTATGGCATTTTCGTATACCCAGTAGTGATCGACTAACACGAGGGCCGAAAACCCGTTATGGTCACCCTCACAAATATGTTGTGGCCGACATAAATGTGCAAACCGGCGAGAGAAACACCTCTCGACAGTGGATACTCTTATTTCGATTACACATGCCCAGTATGTGCATTGTAGACACTATGTCGGGCCTGTATAAATAAAATCGGCCTTATTCATAGACAGATTTGTAAGCCTTTTTAGTTATCAAATGTTTTGTTCCTTTTGAACTTTTGAATTCATTTTAAGCGAAAAATACATCGAAGCGAAAAACTGTCTATGAATAAGACCGGCAGACTTTAGTGGCAACATACTTACAGCATTATGAAAAGTCTTGTTAGGTACTTAATAGTTTTGCATGTTATTTTATCGTTTAATTTTCTATAAAATCATAAGTTATATTCAAATAATGTGTGAAAGTCATACTCGGTAACATTTTGCAACATTCAACAGCTCAACATAGACTTCTACTCTTTACTATAAAACATTATCATTATTTAATGTGTTTTTGGGTATGGTAAGCATATCTCAAAGTATTATTATGGGCTGTATTTCTATTTGTTAATGAATGTGCCGAAATACCAGTTCAAAGTTATTTATAGATAAGGTAATTTATTAAAAGTTTATAGGTAGTATGGTTAAAAAAATTAAGAATACAATAGCATATTTTTGGCTTAACACATCGACTGCGGGGTACGTACACACGTACACGCGGTGTTTTTCCGTGCGGAACGGGTATTACAAATGTAATACGGCCAAAGCGCGCGGCTCCATCTTTTATTGTTTGACTCTGCAGTCAATGTGCTGAAACAAAATAAATGTAACATCACAAGCATATTCACATTCAACTTGTATTCATATGGTTTTATTGACAGGGTCGCCACAGGCCATTTGTACTCAATTTAAATTTAAAAAATACCAAGTCTATTCTTGGCTATCGGTTTATACTTAACTTTTATTATAAATTTATCATTTAATAAAAATGTAACCTGTTATACTTAAATACATTAGCGTACTTTTATATGGATTCCATTAAATGCCACCTAGAAAGTGTAATTTTATATGAAGGACTTATAACACACGTATGCATGTAATTAATGAACATAACGCACACTAACAAAAAACAGTAAGCATGTTAAAAATCATTTATCATAAAATATGAGCAGACGTGGATAGTTCCGTGTCGGCGACTCGTCGCGCGAGGAACAACGTTGCGCTCAATATATGTCATTGTTATAAAATGTTTTTATCAAATATTGAACTCAACGTATTGTATGGTGATATTTAGTTCTGAATATTATTCAGTATCCTACGGTGACCCCCTCGTTTAAGTTTATAAAGATTTTTATAATTTCATTAATCTCGCAATAGTTATTTAATAAATTGGGCAGCTTTAAAAATATATTTCGACATAGACTAGTACATAATCGCGAAGTTTCGTTGTAAGAATGCGCAGTGTCATTCCGGGATCAGGTTATAAATGTTGTGCGCACAGGGTTCGTATTATGTATGTATATGCCTCGAGTGAAGTCCTTATTCACAATGCAACTGGGTGCATTTATATTTAAGACATATTCTATAGATGTAACAGCAATATCATTTGCATTTAATGTCATGTTTCTATTTCTTTGTTGTATATTATTTGTTTGATTAGTATAACCATAAAAGTTACCACTGCCTTTCGTGTTTAACATAATATTTGTTACAATTTTAGCATATAGTTGAATATTAGAGTATTGACATACAAATGTTGTAAAAAACTTAGGTATGAATATAGTTTTGTGCAAAATCAACTTTTCGTGAAGTACCTGTTGATGATATGTTTAAATTGTCCCTTCTATATGTTTTGTTGATTACTACCCTATGATTATAGAAATGTTTGAATCACACAATGACATAATTTAAATTAAATTAAGTTGAATGACCCAACATTTGTATCGCATTTGGTGAGGTGTATAAGTTTTTTCAGTACATAAATGTCTTCTGGATGATTCCTTAACACTTACAATAGTAATGTACAGTTGTTATAAAGTTGCCCATTTTCATTAACGTTTTTAGAAAGTAAGTAGGTAGGACCACACTATATGTGCCTATTACATTATTTAAGGTGTCTCAGTGTGTTTTTAAATTTCCGGAGTTGTAGCATGATGTGTGGTTTTCGAATTATAATATGAGTTTAGGGAATTAAGCTTCAATTGATGAATAACGTTGTTATGAATATAAAAGTTACATTAATTTAACAAATTTATAGTAGCTACACAGATTTACTTATTATTTAAGTACTTAGATTTTGTTACTTGCCTTTACTGTGCTAAGTTAAAATACACTTTTTTTAAAAATACTTGTGTTACTTCCATCCATTATGATTTTCTTCTTATATCACTGTGATTCATTGATTTACTATAAAACATTGCAATATCATTTCCATACATTTGATCATTCCGCAGGCTTTCACGCTGGTTCACGCCAACAGAAAAGTGACATTCGTTTAGGGGCCCAAGGGGGTTACTCTATACTCCGACACGATGTACGAATATGTAGTGGGGACATCTTGCTGTCTCTTTCACACGCGCATACTGTAATGTGCAATGACCCCAATGACGTCACTATCTTGGTTTTGCATTTCTTTTCTGTTACCCCCAGGGCCTGATTAACCCTTAGGCTAATTAGGCTGCAGCCTAGGGCGCGAGGATCGGGGGGGCGCGCTGAACTGAAATCTTATCTTCGCATGCACTATTAATCTAGCGTCATTGCATCTACCCTACATATTTTAACTAGACCCAGACAAAACACTTAACCTAAACTGTGAACTGAAAGAAATTACGAGTCCCTGAGATTATAACAATAAACGAAATTTAAAATAGCACCTGTAGGTATAACAAACGCTGACTTGTTATTAGAATCGGTCGGCGGTCGAGTGAGTGAGTAATTTTAAACATTTAACATACATACATACATAAACTCACGCCTTGTTCCCAGAAGGGGTAGGCAGAGGTGCCAGGGCACCCACATTTCGCCTTGTATGTTCCGTCCCACAATGTGATAGGTGGCGAGCCTATCGCCATATCGGGCACATATAAACATTTAACTATAATTTCCAAATAAATAATTGAGCAGTTGCAAAAGTGTTTCACTAGTATGATGCCTCCCGTCTTTTTTAAATATCTTAACAGAAGTGTGACCAAGTGACTGCATTTTTAAATCACCTCAACTCAACAATTAAATTCAATTCACCATGAAGTTAGAACATAATAACTCTCTTGCCTTCTTAGATGTCTTAGTAATCCGTAATCCTGATCGTATATCAATATACAAGGCGATTTTTTCAAGTGGGCTTGGATGGCCAAATCCTAAACTATGAGGAATAGTGAAAAATGCTCAAAGGACTTATGAGACCGATTTTGATGAAAACTAAAACTGCTTACTTAGATTTTTCATAAATAAATATACCTAGCTATGAATAGGATTTAAAAAAAAAAAAAAACACAGGCTGTATTATTACACAATTCGATATTGTTGCTTATAAAGATCAAATTCTGGGAAATAATGACATACGTCAAATAAAAGAAAGGATGTCATTTTAAGCAAAATTCGATTTTTTCTTCACTTTTTTTAACACTTGGTCGCCCTACGTTGGTAGAGGAATTTTATAATTTTTTGTATTTCTTAAGACGAAATCTGTCATAATTCATCAAAACCATATCGAAATCATAGTATTAAATATTTTATAAATTATTCAACAAAATATGAAAAATTCTAACATTCCTCTACCAACGCAGGTGGTGAGGTGCCGAGAAACTGAAAAAAAATATTGAATTTTGCCTAAAATTACATCTTTCCTTTAATTTGACGTGTGTCATTACTTCGCAAAATTTGATCCCTATTTTTATTTATTATTATTATACAGCATGTGGTTTTTTTTCAAAATCATTAGGTTCGATTGCTAGCTAGGCATATTGATTTATTAAAAATCTAAATATGCAGTTTTAGTTTTCATCAGAATCGGGTTCGTAAGTCTTTTGAGCATTTTTCGCTATTCCTCATAGTTTCGGATTTGACCATCCACGCCCACTTGAAAAACCCAACCTGTATATCGGTTTTGGTCGTATAATGCGTGAGTAGCCTTTGCCCTTATGTTCGGGCATCTAAAAAATGATTTGCTACCCTAGGGTTGAATATCGTTCAGATTAAAGGAAAACGTTAGTTTCGCTTGCAGATCAATCTGACAACTTTTATAGGTTGTATGAATGATGCAAAAATGTTCACACTTATAAACAAAACAAAACTAAATACCACTTTTTAGACTCATTGTAACGTTCGTGGGCGCATCCTCAGAATTAGCCTAGGGCGGTCAGAACCCTAGATCAGGCGCTGGTTACCCCCACTACAAAATTTAAAACGTTTCTAACTTGTTACATTCTGAATGGATTTATAAATTTCTTAGTTTGTTAGATTCATGTATGTTGGACAACCTGTCAAATATCAGCCCGTAAGAGGGCAGAAAAAGGTGGTCCAGCATTTTTATCTACGTTTTTGAAGTACCAGCGCTCCCTCTATATTATAGATACTGTAAGTTATTAACATTGATTAATCGTTTCAGTTCCTACTTCCTTATTAGGTTCGCTTGTTAGGTAGGCTTCTACTGGTGGTAGGTCTCATATATGAGTGACCATCTGCGTAGGTACCACTGCAATGTCTATTTCTCCCGTGAAACAGCAGTGTAAATGCACCATTATGTTTCGAATTGAAGGACATTGTAGACAGAGTAACTACTGGGCATATTGAGACTTAAAATCTTATGTCTCAGGATGGCGAGTGCAGTGGAATTTTGCTACTGTTTATGAGCGGTCGTATCGCTTACCATCAGGCAAATGCTTGCTCGTCTCGCCATTCATTAAAATAAAAAAAAAAAGATTCTTTTTTTTCAATTTATTGTTTTCACCTACCTAATGGTCAAGGGGCCTCAAAATACCTCCACGGTATCCACGGTATCCACTGCCCAAAGAATAGACCACTGCCTGTCGTAAAATTTATTTATTTATTATTTATTTATTATCGGTATCGCTGAGCACAGAGCGGGGGTTTATTTAAAATTACTACTACGATACTTCACTACATAGTATAAAATAAAGTCGCTTTCTCTGTCCCTATGTCCCTTTGTATGCTTAAATCTTTAAAACCACGCAACGAATTTTGATGCTATTTTTAATAGATAAGAGTGATTCAAGAGGTAGGTTTATATGTATAATACGTACATATTATTGTACAGAAATCTATTTGTACCCAGGCGAAGCTGGATCGGGCCGCTAGTAATATATATGTATATATGTTTATTAAAGGTTTAAGAGCATTTAAAATAAAAAATCGTAAAGATTTATTAATAAAAGAATTATTAAGTTTATGACTTTACTAGATTCCAAACCAAGAAGCTTATACCCAAACGGAGATTGCATTCTGTATATAAAAGTGAAGCACAAAAATTAGACCTTGAATGACGTTGCTGTTGCCTGCTATCCTTTTCTTTAGAGTGACAATGAATGAAAACTACTTTTCGTTCATTCATTGTCACTCGAAAGAAAAGGATAGCAGGCAACAGCGACTGCATTCAAGGTCAAATTTTTGTGCTTCAGTGTTTTCATAGATTTAGTATAAAACATAGATCGGCAATGTGAAAGAGATAGAATAATTTAACTCATATGTTAAAGCGAGATGCATGATGCGACCATACGTTTACACAGGAGTAGCCTGCAGTGACCCAGAGTCAAAATATGTCAAACTAAGCGAGCAACAAAATTCGCTTATTTTCATAATCTGGGGGCGCGGCCGAGCCCCCTCCAAGTCGAGCTATAGGCCGTAACATCCTTTTCTCGAAGCAATTCAGACCATTTTCAACCCCCTATAACTTCGTTGTGGCTAAAGCATGAAGTCTGAATTTTCAGTTACTAAGCAGGCCTTGTGTAAACACGGTATATTTAAAATTTCATTCAATTTGAACTAGTGGTTTAAGAATTGTAACTAGTCAAACTTCCTTAATTTTGTCACTCACTGACTGACTGACCGATCATCAAAAGTCTAAGGCACTTCTAGCAGACATAGAACCTTCAAATTTAGAATATAATTAGTGTTTAGTGTCTAAAGTAAGGGAAAATTCAAACATTTCATAATTTGTGTCTAGTTTTCTAGATAGACCAACTCCGTGAATAACTTTGTAATCCCATATAAATGTATAGGATTACAAAGTTATATTTGCAGTTAATGAATCATTGTACCCGTATATAATGGAATAATAGTTGTAGATAGATATATATATATATATGAGGCATAACAGGAGGGGATATAGAGAGGGAAATGGTGTATTCAGCCCATGAAACTGTACAACATTCCTCTAGAAAAACATGATGAAGAAAAACTTGCAAATAAATAGACTAAATAGCTCGAAAATATCAATTACAATGAAAGAAAGAACATTAATAATCAAATCCGCTATATTTGTGATAAATTGATACCTACAAATATAAGAAAAATCCATAAGACAGAGGCTTTAAGAAAAATCGTTAGTGATATTCTAGAAGTAAGAAGTACCGAAAAGGAAAAAAGTAAGACTCTACAAAAAGACGTGAGATCCCATCAAAAACATCCTGTAAAAAATTCCAAGTCTCGCAGCTCAGGTTTTCTACCGCAAAAAGTTGTCAGATGCCATCGCATGAAAACATAATGTATCGTACAATTTATACATAATGCTGCTGGCCAAGTCGATCTATTTATTTAAATCGTAAAGAATTTTTAAGATTGATATGGTAATAACTAACGTAATAACTTTATAAAGAAGGTCCCTTAAGGACTAAATAAATTAATCGACTTGGTATTACATGCATCTGACAACTTTTTGCGGTAGAAAACCTGAGCTGCGAGACTTGGAATTTTTTACAGGATGTTTTTGATGGGATTTATTTAATTTTACAGTACTTGGTTATATTTATTAAACGTAGTTTATTATAGTGCATTGTGCAGTGCCAAAGTGTGGTTCATACAGGCGTAAAAATCCGAAATAATTAAAGTTTTCACAGGTACCGGCCACTTTTGTACAATACTTTTTTGTGACGATATTATAGAATTAAATGGAAATCCGTGTATACATATCGGTAGAAAAGAATATAGTTTTTCATTATATAAATATGCTGAAAGCATCCATTGCGTATAAAAAATAATATCAAATACGTGAATTTACAATAATTTCAACCAAAAGTTGCTAGGGATTGACTGACAGGTTCGATCAATAAAAGGTTGTCGATGAAATAGTCGATGACAACACATGTTTCCCTACATTTTTATGGAGCTATAGTATGTTGTGATAGTGTGCATTCTTCTTCTTCTTCTTCCTGGTGTTAACCCAGCCATAATTCCCCGGCCATTATTATAGTATTCATTCTGCAATATTACTTATTACTTTACTTTATCTAAATTTTTTATATTTGTGGAATAATTATTATAACAGTTCATGTGTGTGATTTATGAATTAAGAACCTGTTTCAATCTCTGCCAAGAGGCTGTCAATTTATTATAGTAAAACAAGAACATATTAGATATTATTATAAAATATGCGATACTTCTATGCACAGTATCATCGTCCAAACCTTGAAGCAACATTATTCATTTATCATAACATTAGGTATAGGTTTAAAATGTATAATTCCCATAGGAAAAAAATTAGTTTAGGTGACGAGATCGAGAAAACCTTTATAGTTAATGAACATAGGCCTTCTACATCAGTTTGTTGTAAGCTGCCTGCATCCAACGACTTCCTACAAGCTCCTCCGTACACCTCCAACGCGGCCTAGCAGGCGTTCAACACTTCCCAATGTATTACAAGTCAATTAATTGACTTAAATAAGCATATTTTTTTTAACTCTGGTATAAATATACTTACACGAATGTTACTCATTGAAAAAAACTAATAATCATGGATTTTGTTGCAGACTGAGTCCATCCTGTGACTACGAAAGCTGTAAAGTAATCGAAACTTCGCGAGGGGAAATTAAAAATTAAAAAAATAAATCTAAAACTTTGTAAATTATAGTTTTATTTTATAAAAGAGTTTTTTGTTATCAGTTTAATTAGGTGTATGTACTCAGTACTACGTATACATCACAATGAAAAAAATAATTTTGTTCAGGTAAACATAAAGACCCATACAAAACATCTCAAACTAAATGTTTTCAAATAATATGACAATTTGTCTTTATTTATTTATGTGTTTATCAATCTGTATTGAAATAAACACATCAATAAGTTTCTGTTAATATATAATAAAATGTCGCATATATCCATAACATTTTATTTCACAACTACAGGCCGACAGCTATATCGATATGATAGTATCGAAAGTACATGGTACACCACTATATGTCAAGCACACATGTAAACTTCACGCACACAATCGTAAATCAGTTTTGGTCGCGCTCAAAATGACACATTGCCGATTGCATACGACACACGACGTAAACAATTTCAAATTTTGTTTTGTGTAAAATGGATACTGTTTTTAATATTGATGGTATATCAAATTTTGAAAAGGTAAGCATTACATTATATCTATTAGCTAAATAAAGATCCATCACTTCCAGACTATTCGTTGATTATGTCAGGATATAAAATGCAATTAAATGATACGAACTGGATTTCTCTACCAACGAATAGTAAAAATGTTCGCTAAGTTATTATCACATGTATTTAAAGTTATAAGCTATACCTACTAATACCTACTACTATCTGCATTTTTAGTATTTAACTTCTAATGATCCCAAAATCTTGCGTATCAGTTACATTTACTTGAACAATCTACAAGTTTTTGCAGTATCTGCAGTAGAGCAAAGCCAGTGTAACTTGCGCATGTACAGTTCTTCGAGTTTATTTTGTCCCAAGATATGATAAGGGGGAATCCTTTAATCATGAATGCAGACCCCACATATAAAAAATTGTAACAGAGACACTTCTATGTAATGCAGTTTGCAATGTTGTTGAAATAATCCATGGTAATGGTGCCTAGTACCGGCATAGTTTTTTAAGAACTAATTTAATTAACTTGTTTGCTTTATCAAGGTTTTTTTAGGCAAGTTTATTTTGTTATATGAAAAACAGTGTATTAAACTTTTGAATGCATTTAACATATGTAATTTAGCGACCCAAAGATATATTATAAAAATATGTTTGTAGAAAATTGATACTATATGGATTTTCAAAAACAGAAGTAATTACATTTTTTAAACAAAAGGAAATAATTGGTGTCATGATATAAAATAAACTAAACTCCAACAGTATCTTATTTTCAAAGGTAACCAATATTAAATAAAAATAAATGTGGTATCAACAAAGCATATAAATGTTGCTTGTCATTAAATGAGGTTTCTTTTAGGCACCAGAAACAATAATGAATTGAATTGTAGTTATTGGGTTTTTTCTATAATAGAATTTTTGACCCCGAATAATTAATTTTAATTGTAAAAGCATCTATGGACTATCACAATGTAGCACTGAAAATCATACTTGTACATCAAATGGATAATCCTAATGTGAAAAAAAATACAACTTGGCCTGTAACGGGTTTTACATATAAATTACTTCAAAAAGGACCTTTGGACCATAATGACTATGTGTTCCAAAAAATTCTGGGCGCTAGGAGGATATATTTATTATGTAGTATTTTAATCAAAATTATGTGTCAATACATGTGATAACTGACTAGACTCGTGATTTTTTCCAACCCCAATTCAAACCTGACGTGATGAATGGATGTCCCTATAGACGAACGGAATTTGGTACTGTGGCCTTACTAAAGTCTGTATGAAAAGTGTAAAGAACTGATCCATCCTGATACCATACTTAGTCACAAAGGAAGATAATAGCAGGTAGTGATCTAATTTTATATTCTAAGAAATTAGAAAGAAAGAAATAGAGTTGGCTAATTATAAGAGATCTGCCAATAAACTTAAAAGTTTATTTCATTGCAATTTCAGGTTGCTGAAGATACACTGAATAACCTATACCTTAGAAACAATCATTCTACAAATATTGTCGAAGAGAATGTCATCAAGGAAGCTAAGAGTGACATAAGGGATATCATTTATAATTGCAACTTCAACATCACTAATATTAAAGCCGTATTAGAAGATAAAAATGTAGATTCTGACAAAATTAATATCTTCGCCACCCTCTTAGAAAAGAAAAAACACATACTACTTAATGAAGCATTAACTTATTATAATAGCTGTCATGGTGAAATTGTGACTGATACTGAATGGCTTTTAAAAATGGTATTTGGAACAAGTGAATTAAAGACTTTAAAGTACTCATTACTCCAAATAATTCTTACCACCATGGATAGTAAAGGAGAACAAAAGTCAATGTTCGATGTTAATAAAGATGTTTTAATGAAAATGATTGATGTGTTACAGACTGTCTGTGAAAATTAAATTTTGTTATTTTTTATAATTTATGCTAAAATATATATTTTATGCAACTTTCTGAAGGTCTTTTGATTTCTGGTTTTCGTTTTTATTCCTTATTATTATTTGATACATATATTTTTAACAAATCAGAGCCTGTTGCCAATAGTTATGTTCACAGGGTTATGGGTTCAAATCTCAGAACACATCTATCTTTTCTTATTCATGTATGTATTGAAACTTAAATCACAACACAGTACACAATTTTTTCAAAACTGAGTTTGAGGAAACCTGGATATCATAGCAATTTATAATTATTTCTATGGTATTTAAAAAAGTACAAACCATACTAGGCCAGCGTGGATAATTATACAGGGCATCCCATTACCATGCCACATTGAAGGAAGTAGGGACCTATCTTCAAATACAAGGTATAGCAAGAATGCAAACGAAAACGAAGTCGGGTAATAGCACAGAATACTAAACTAATAGAAGTCAAGCTTCGTACAAAGCGGGCTAAATCAACGCACACATAGACAGCGTTCAGCGACACGATATTCGAAACCAGTCGAGACCACTGCGAGAGCGAGTTTCAACTAGTGTTGAGCAGGACATACAAGAGGCAGTACATTTGTCCCGTACATGACGTCAAAATGTAAGAGTGGCTCAACTTTTTAATGTGTACTACTTCATATTTGGTGTACTACTTGGTCTGTAAGGTAATTTCATTGACGTGAGCCGTGAGGCAAAGTTAAGAGCCATAAATAAGTGTCAGTACGCCTCACTTCAATTGAAGTGGGACATTGTACTGGCTCGGTACAAAAATGAGGCTACTCTTACAAACTCTTTTTCAAGTCATGTCCTACTCAACACTAGTTTCAACCTTTGCGCGAACGCCGATCGTAGTGTGAGTGTGGCAACAAAAGTGAAGTACATACACAAGCTTGACTTCTGTTAGTATTCTGTGGTAATCATAGATGTATTATAGTATAGAACATAGATCGGCAATGTGTCATTCTGAGCGCGACCAAAACTGATTTACGATTGTGTCATGTGTGCGTGAAGTTTACATGTGTGCTTGACATATAGTGGTGTACCATGCACTTTCGATACTATCAAATCGATAACGATATAGCTATCGGCCTGTAGTTGTGAAATAAAATGTTATGGATATATGGGACATTTTATTATATATTAACAGAAACTTATTGGTGGGTTTATTTCAATACAAATTGATAAACACACAAATAAATAAAGATAAATTGTCATATTTGAAAACATTTTGTTTGAGATGTTTTGTATGGGTCTTTATGTTCACCTAAACAAAATTATTTTTTTCATTATGATGTATACATAGTACATATTATACTAATTAAATTGAGAACAAAAAACACTTTTATTAAAATAAAACTATAATTTACAAAGTTTTAGCGTTTTCGGTTTATTTTTTCATTTTTAATTTCCCGTCGCGAAGTTTCGATTACTTTACAGCTTTCGTAGTCACAGGATGGACTCAGTCTGCAACAAAATCCGTGATTATTAGTGTTTTTCAATGAGTAACATTCGCGTAAGTCTAAGAAACACATTTTTACTATATGTATACTAGAGTTAAAAAAATATGCTTATTTAAGTCAATTAATTGACTTGTAACACATTGGGTTGGACGCCTGCTAGGCCGCGTTGGAGGTGTACGGAGGAGCTTGTAGGAAGTCGTTGGATGCAGGCAGCTTACAACAAACTGATATAGACATTCTTGTGGAAGGCCTATGTTCATTAGTCGCATTCCTGTGGCTGAAGAAAGAGACAGTTTAATAAACTATGAAGCTTTTCTCGATCACGTCACCTAAACTAATGTTTTTCCTATGAGAATTATAAATTTTAAACCTATACCTAATGTTGTGATAAATGAATAATGTTGCTTCAAAGTTTGGACGATCATACTGTGCATAGAAGTATCGCATATTTTATAATAATATCGAATATGTTCTTGTTTTACTATTATAAATTGACAGCCTCTTGGCAGAGACTGAAACAGGTTCTTAATTCATTAATCACACACAACAAGTGTTATATTAACTATTCCACAAATAAAATGAAATGAGAAAAAGTAAAGTAATAACTAATATTGTAGAATGAATACGATAATAATGGCCGGGGAAATATGGCCGGGATAACGCCAGGTAGAAGAAGAAGAAGAATGCACACTATCACCACATACTATAGCTCCATAAAAAAGGGAAACATGTGTTGTCATCGACTATTTTATCGACAACCTTTTATTGGTCGAATCTGTCAGTCAATCCCTAGCAACTTTTGGTTGCAATTATTGTAAATTCACGTATTTGATATTATTTTTTATACGCAATGTATGCTTTCAGCGTATTTATTTAATGAAATACTATATTCTTTTCTACCGATATGTATACACGGATTTCCATTTAATTCTATAATATCGTCGAAAAAAAGTATTGTACAAAAGTGGCCGGTACCTGTGAAAACTTTAATTATTTCGGATTTTTACGCCTGTATGAACCACACTTTGGCACTGCACAATGCACTATAATAAACTACGTTTAATAAATATAACCAAGTACTGTAAAATTGAATAAATTATGAAAATAAGCGAATTTTGTTGCTCGCTTATTTTGACATATTTTGACTCTGGGTCACTGCAGGCTACTTCTGTGTAAACGTATGGTCGCATCATGCATCTCGCTTTAACATATGAGTTAAATTATTCTATCTCTTTCACATTGCCGATCTATGTTTTATACTAAATCTATGGTGGTAATAGTCAGACTTGAAACAAATGCTTGTTTGGATGGTTTACTATAGTTTTTCCTAAAATAAAAATGTACTCCCTTTTATTTTTAAAGACGCTATTTATAGTACGCAAGTGCTAAAGTTATTATTTTATCAATAACTATCGATTTACCTCCCAAACACTAATGTCACAAAAAAAATAGTTCCCTTTTTTTGCGAATTCTTATATGTATACGTTAGGGACATGGGCGTAGCCACGGTGGGGCAGAGTGGGGCGCTTGCCCCACCCTGGATTTGATCTGTAAGGTACTTAACCAACTCTAAAAAAATAAATGATCTAGGTAAAGTACTAGACAGGTGAGCAATAAGAAAGTATTTAGGATAATTCCAATTATAAACACAGATACAGAGTGTAATAGAAGAATACCCTGGGTACAGTTTGCTAATTACATATGATTTAAGACTTCTGCCCCACCCTGATCCCACGGCTGGCTACGATCATGGTTAGGGATGTTGCGGATGTCGATTTTTTCACATCCGCGGATGCGGATTTTCAAAGGCTCACATCCGCGGATGCGGATGTTTAAGATCTTATGTAAATCTATACAAATTTTATAAAGCTGCAGACTTTGTTTGTTTGTTTGAACGCGCTAATCTCTGGAACTACTGGTCCTATTTGAATGATTCTTTCAGTGTTGGGTAGTTAATTTATTGAGGAAGGCTATAGGCTATATATCATCACGCTATGACATATAGGAGGAAAGCAGTAGTGATATTTCTAGCAAAAATGATGAAAGTTCGTTTTTCGTGGTCCGATTGGTCGATATTCTAAACTGATAGTCAGAATAAATTATTTTGACCGCCATTTTAAAACATGTATATGTTATGGGCCAAGTGATTAATGCGGACAGTATTAATAATGCCCGGGCAGTATGAATATTGCCGAGCCATATCATATTTGTATACCCACTTTATGGATCAGTTAGGTCGACTGTGCCCCAAAACCGACTCGGAACAGCCCGACTTCATGTAGTCTTTTGGCTACCGACCCTAGAATGTATATAAAAAGCCGGAGGCGCGGAAGGAGAGCAGCCCCCGCCGCTGTAACGAAGGATATATACAGAAGCTAATTTGTATTGACAACAAGTGTTTTAAGGGTTAAGTTGCTATAATAGATATTTCTCAGGAATGGTGCGTTACCTTTTCATGGGAATGGTACCAGGGGAGGTGCGACACTCCCCTTCCCCCTCCACTACTCCCAACCCACGCCCTCGTGGGCGTGCTGCCCTATTCTAAATTCTACCACTTCGGCTCATTGTTTTGAATTTGATTCGCTTTACATCACTCTGCCCAATAGGCACTTAGGTACTTGGCATTATTCATAATGCCCGGGCAATGTGATAAATTGATTGGTTGTAATTACATTGCCCGCTCTTATTGGGCATTATTCATATTGCCCGGGCATTAAATAATGCTCGATTAATCACTTGGCCCATAACATATACACCCGAGCGGAGCCGGGCCCGACCGCTAGTATTGTATATGAATGAATATTGAAATTAAACTATTATTTACGGATTTTACCGCTTACTAATATTTATCGATTTATCTATGTTAATGTTTTATATTTTTTAACATCCCGATATTTCGATTACTTTAAAGGATTCATGGTCACAGGGCGAAATTTAATTGCCCGTAATTTACTATTATTAAATTAAGAAGTTAATTTAAAACGTTAATCTGTTTTTGCATTTCATTCTTCAGAAGAAGCTCACTGTGTCTTGATGTCGGGCAGTTGGTCTTTTTGGTTCCGATATAATTAAGTATAGAATTCGATTCCATGCTTGTGGAAGGTTCTAGCCATCTTCTCTATTGATAATTAAATGCATTACCTTCGTTTTGAGTAACCCCAAGAGCTCGCAAAAGAACACCGTTTCATTTATTAAGTATAACGCCGCGCCGCCTTTTCTGATAGCAAGGCGGTTAGGAAGAGGTTCGTAAATTAAACCCACGCTGCAAATAATTGTTCGCTAGGATTTCTTCTTAGTGGAGTAAATAATAAATATTGTAGTCTTGGCAGAATCGCTGGAAGACCTTAGCACTATGCTCGAAGACCTCAATCGAGTCTCCCAACAGGTGGGTCTTAAAATGAACATGGACAAAACGAAGATCATGTCGAATGTCCATGTTGTGCCCACCCCCATCGGTGTTGGGGGCTCGACTCTTGAAGTTGTTGACGAATATGTCTATTTAGGACAAGTGGTCCGGTTAGGCAGGTCCAACTTCGAGAGAGAGGTCAATCGTCGAATCCAACTCGTTTGGGCAGCGTTCGGGAAACTTCGCGACGTCTTCTCGTCCAAAATACCTCAGTGCCTTAAATCGAAAGTCTTCGATAGTTGTGTGTTGCCAGTAATGACTTACGGCACCGAGACGTGGCCTCTCACTATGGGCCTTATTAGGAAGCTTAAAGTCACTCAACGAGCTATGGAGAGGGCTATGCTCGGGGTTTCCCTACGAGATCGAATCAGAAATGAGGAGATCCGTAGGAGAACTAAAATAACCGACATAGCCCGCCGGATTAGCAAGTTGAAGTGGCAATGGGCAGGGCACATAGCGCGGAGATCTGATGACCGATGGGGTCGGAAAGTGCTCGAATGGAGGCCGCGTAGCGGAAAGCACAGCGTAGGACGTCCATCCACACGATGGTCCGACGACCTGGTAAAGGTCGCGGGACGCCGCTGGATGCAGGCTGCCTCCAACAGGTCTCTGTGGAAATCATTGGGGGAGGCCTATGTTCAGCAGTGGACTTCCTTTGGCTGATGGATGGATGGATGGATGGACTAAATAAAAATCTTTGTGCTATCGGCAATAATAGCTTTAAATTCCTCTCGATAAACATCACTTAAGAGGATTTTCATCCACATAGACTCTTTTTTTATTGGGGTAAGAAAGAAATTATTTTTGGAGTACAGCTTCAATGCTACCATTTTCTGGTATCTCTCGACTCTTATTTTCACTAGAAGAATCTAACATCATAGCAACAACAAACGCGTCGGATCATGTCACTATTTATTTCACTCCCATTGGTCAATGTCACGTCCGAACAGCACGCGCCATTCGGCGGCACCGCCAAATTTCTGTTTTGTCTCATTTTGTATTACATCCGCATCCGCATAAATATCCGCATCGATTATTGCGGATGCGGATGCGGATGCAGAAGTCCAAATTTATGCGGAAGTTCCGCATTTGCGGATGCGGATGCGAACATTCGCAACATCCCTGGTATACGTAACCAAGGGCGGATCCAGGGGGGAGGTCATGAGGGTCATGACCTGGGCTGGCCCCAGATTGACAAAATTTATTAATGATCTTGATAAAATTTAAAATCACATTTATTTCTTTGTATGTCGATAAATAAAGTAAAAAAAGTATGTGTGTGTTCACAAATCATAGCTGTAACAAACTTTAAAAAGTCGTTATTACGAATTGGAGTATTGAAATCGAATCCAGTGTTCTAACTGAACTATATGACCCCCCCTGGCGTAAAATCCGACATGAACTATAATGTGTCCCTCCCTGGCGTAAAAGCTGGATCTGCCATTGTACGTACTCTGTATATTATAGATCAGTCGTTCTTAACCGATGGTCCACGGACCATTGGTGGTGCATGGTCTACTCGAGAAACCAGATGATAAACAACACGGGATCAACTACCTACTTATAAGAATATAATAAAACAAAATATTATATTTTTAGAATTTATTGATAAGAGACATTCACACATCAACATTTAGTTTTTAATAAATGGAATAACATAATTACCTATTATAATTATCAATTATCATACAAATTCCATATGGCCGTTATGAGCAAAATTACATAAAAACAGTACAATCTGAATATTAATTAATTATACCTCCAAAACTAAAGGTTTAAATCAAAACAATTACAGTCAGTTGTATTTTTGTTTGCTTTTATTTGCAATGCAAGGTACAAAGATGATTTTCTCAGCAATAATTCAGAAACAGTTACTGACTGACTGCTCGTAAAGGTAACTAAGTAAACAAAGAATATTCAGGGAGTGCCAACAGCCGCAGTGCTTTTAAAAATCTTGATTTTTATCAAGAATGAATATTTGCCAACCCACTTCTGTACATCTAAATGATACATTCTATCTCAATTTATATACTAACTGTATACCTCACCAAGTTCGTTTATATAATATAAAATCATTCTCATACAATGTGTTAGTTCCATAATGAACTTTTTTGGAACCACTTATAGTATCGCATCACAAGTCCTTACAATAATTAATATTGTTACTAATGACTTAAATAGGTTTTATAACTCAAATACAACGTTTAGGACCAGTTTAGGTCATTGGACCTAGCCAAATAGCCTACAGTAGGTGGGTAAATGTGTAAAAAAAAAAGTGATCCTATGGCTAAGAGTATCGATTGCTAAATTGACGGCAAAGCAATAATATTTAATGTAGGGACTTCCGACGCAATACTCTTAAGTAGTTTCAAAGTCATTATATCGCCGAACCTTTGTATAACAACATCTTGCTGATGGAATTGCTACTAGCATTACGGTGTTGGTAGGTAATTCTCAGTTAAAATGTATTTATTGATTGTATTTACAATGTCAGTGGAGACACGCTATTCATATGATACGAAATTGATAAAATGCTTTATAAAATACCATGAACATAGCCACATATACAGTAATGAAACTATTATAAACACTTGCAGAGTTTACTTTACAACATCGTTCTATCATCATACCATTGTGTGACATCATTGTTATAAAAATTGTAAAATGAATCAAACTAGGCATGCCATGTCCATGTCTAACAAGCCTTGAATGCGCGCTTTTCTTATGCAGTGTTAGTATAAAAACTGTAGAGATCAGACAACCTAGTTACAACTTGATATGGAATGTCTCACTCACATTAACTGCTTCTATCATAGTTGGAGTTATTCTCCCAGTCATGCAGCTGTGTTACACTAAATTTTGTAAAAATGTATAAAATTACAAAAAAGATTTTGAAACTTTATAATTAATGGACACAGACAATAATAGAAAATGACAATATTGTATAGTAATATCAAACCTTATGAAACATCTAATCGTCACATTTATTAGGTGAATAAAGATATACTAAAAGCGACAAATTCATGTCACCCTCACTAACTTGTTACACATACTACTCTAAGAATTACAATTATGTATGTATATGCTATTAAATATTGTATAATTTCAAACTTGGCCGTACAATATCGCATTTTAGATCGATCAATAATGCATTCTACATTAATTTTGAATCTAACGAACAACTCTAGTGTTGCGTCCGAAAAAGTCTTATGGAGCCAATATATTGTATAATGTCAATTGGCGTAATTAAATTTCATAACTTGGCATTACAGAGAGCTGAAATCTAAATTTTTACAACATAAATTAAATGTATAGTAAATAATATTCTAATGAGCTAAGGAATTTTGTATTTACCTCACACTTAACAATTTACATATAATTTTATCCATTGATTTGACACACATTTAACAGACGAAATATATTAAAAAGATGAAAAGATGTAATTCATATATACATAATATTATTTCTTTACGATTCATTTTCATGTGTCTTGAAACTGTTATAATCCGAATTACTTTTTAATGAGAATTGAACATTATTTAACAATCTTTGTTTAAAATATATTTCAAAATAAATCTAGATACATATCTCAGTTTCAGACACCATCAGAATTACCTGTGTCTTAATCATAATTCTGCTCGTGGTGGATTCGATCAATTAAAGCCTAATGATGGGAGAATCGACTGTCCTAATGCAGTTCTTACCCAAAATACGTAAACAAATTTACGATATGCGACAACGCAATCATTAAATTGTTTAACACAATAGCAATAAAGCTTCAATGCTATTTCGTTTCAATTCATTATTCGCATTTAAATATTTTGTCTAATCGGCTTTGTTCTAATATCATATTAATATGATGGCCCACGTTTCCTTAATGTAAAGCTTTCCAACATTGCTATGCACGAATAACATTGGATGGTTAAGACATCGGAAAGCGCAGCGTAGGACGTCCACCCACAAGATGGTCCGACGACCTGATAAAGGTCGCGGGACGTCGCTGGATGCAGGCTGCCTCCAACAGGTCTCTGTGGAAATCATTGGGGGAGGCCTATGTTCAGCAGTGGACTTCCTTTGGCTGATGGATGGATGGATGGATGGTTAAGACAAATATTTAATGTTAACTAAAAACTTTAGTTAAACAACTTTTCTGTTAGTAAATTTTGCTTGCTCTTCATGAATACATTTCTAATTAAATATTTATATTCCATGGTTTTTCTAGTTACCTACTAAAACAATACCCACTGTACATATACTAAGTGATAACCTTTAAACTGCATCTGTGTTTGATTGCCGAACACAAACTGAGCATAACAATGCCAATGTTATCATTACATGTTGGAAGAAATTGAAAAGGAAACGATATCCCACGATGTCAAAACTAATACCCCTGTAATAATGGCACCAACTTATCGCACCGTATACTGCCTATATAACTTTGTTATTATGGTAATATAAAAACTCGATTCTAGGGAATAAAATATATGTATCTTAATGTTACAGAAGCAAAGCACGCTAAACTTATAGTATAATAATTCTATTTGAAAAGTCTAATTGTTTCAAACTGAAATCCACATCATTGACAATGTAAATCATTGATCGAACTTAGTTCGATAATACACCACAATAATAAATTGTAATAAATTAAAGGCTCAATTTTAGACACTCGGGTGATGTCTCAGATGCTGGATGCTGTTCTTGTGGTATTTAATTAGCCACCGCCACATCGCTCGACGTTTCCTGTAAGCACAGAAACGTCCAATAATAATCAACATACAACAACGACTTTATTTGTTGCTGGTAGACCAGTATACATATTTGTATATCACGAAATTGCAGCTTTTTGCACGACATTATAAACTGACGTTTATTTAAAGTTTTTAATATGAAACGACTAGCGGAACTATATACACACAGCAAGCTTTATTTTTTAAGGTACTTTTACAGTCATTAGAATTAATACAGAGCACGCAATAATTGAATTAAACTCAAAAAATAGAGAGCATATTCAAACACCCACTACGTGGGTGCCGGCACATGACGGGTTATAAAACCAATTCATAAATATCCTGAACTTTGTGCGAACATAATAATTTATTGAATAATTTGTTCAATACTTGTGGAAAGATAAGATTTTAAAGTATTCACATTATTTTCTGCGTTACATGCCAAACAAGTTTAGTAACACTACACAATGGTAAATTTAAATCTTTAATCAATGAGAAACCAATTTTATTTCGTCATGTTTAATATTATTCTCGGCACCCTAACCTAGATCGGTACCAGCTAAAACGCATATAAAAAGGTACAATGATACAAGTTTGGTAGATCGACAAAAAAAAATTGAGACATGGAATTGCTTCACCTTCGGCACGCCAATATTTAATATTTTTCTTAATACCTCACCAACTCAATATAATTCGATAGGAGGGTTCTGCCTCCATGCAGCAATTTTCAGTTCCGTGCGATTTATATGTATTATGTGGAATCGCGTCCACGTCTTCTCGGTTCACAGTTATTACACGCGTAGTCATTAAACTAATGGAACCTCGAACCTGTTATATCTCAGTCAATTAACAAAATTCTTTCAATAAGTATGATACTTGTCCAAAATATAAAACTTCTAGATATAATCCTTATAGCAATGTTATAGTATATTTTAAAGGTGCCCAATATTATTTTAAACTAGTGGCCCGGCTCGGTTGCTCCAGGGTACAGATACTTTTTGAATCTAGTCCAACATTAGAAACATATTATTTCCTGTACTAACAGGTTTATATTTAAACTAAACGTGATGACTATCGTCTACTGCTTTTCCCATACCGCCTGTTACATCCCGTCCTGTCTCATTAGACCTTTTTAAGAAGAACAATTTCGTCACACATTAATTGTAGCGTATCTTCAATCGTTCATATAGCACTCGCAACGGAAGTTTGCAAAAGGAATAAAAGTTCCCCGTTCGTGAAACATTTTTCACTACTGGGGCAGTGACCTCCTACAGGCCACAGCGTAATGTTATATATCATATTCATCAATAAATTACCTAGCCATCGCAAAAAAAATCAATTCGAACCAGTAGTTCCTGAGAGCAAATTGTTCAGCTTTATATATTAAAGATATCTCCATTTATTTGATTTTGTTTAGATAAAATGATAAACCCTATTACTTCAAATGTGTGTATGACACCAGGTATTATGCTACATGAAGCAAAAAAGTCGTGGCTGATAATAGATCTACGTATGTGTAAATAATGGAGCTATCCATTATGTTGACATGGACACTTTACAGGTAATTGTTGACCCTAAGAGTCATAGCACACAATTTTGGGAACCGAATATAATAATCCCATCAAAAATAAAAAATGTAAAAAAAAGAAAAGAATCGCATCTCAGTTCTTAAACCATAAAAAAGTGAAATCCATGTTTCATTTATGTCAATAATTTAATCCTTACTTAAGAGGAGACTGTGCCTTTTGTTGTTTTGCTGATCAATCAATCACTGAGTGACAAAATTGAGAAGCTTTGACTAGTTATAATTCTACTGGTTCAAATTGAGAGAAATTTGAAATACATTGAACAGTGTTTATACAATGACTGCTTGGTTACTAAAAATTTAGGCTTCTAGTTTTATCTATAACGAAGTCAAAAATGGCTTGAACTGCTTCGAGAAAAGGACGTTACGGCCGTGCCGCTTTTGTGCCCGACTTGACGGGAGATTGCCGTGCGCCCAGATATTAATATCCCTATTGTTACTGACAATGCAGCCACACAATAAAGTTGTTTAGCGGACCATACTATCACAAAAGTGTATTTTTCAATAATAGAAATTAACTTTAACTGAGATTTTTTTATCACAAAGCCTTAGATTCTTTTTGTCAGATAGATTTGTTAGGCAGATATTGAGGAAATGTAATTTTTGAGGCTTAGTGAAGCGGCAGCTGCGTATGGAATGCACTTGGCGGCGGAGGTGCGGCCGGCCTCACCGCCATGTACCCTTCACCACAACTACATTCATTCACGGTTAGCGCATATTGCGAATTCATCTTTGCAAATTATTTAAAATTACTATAACTAATACGTACCATTTCAGTTTTTAATTCTGGCACAGGTGAAATCTCGGTAATCAATTCAGCCATTTTGTCGCTTACTATTTCAGGAAGAGGGTCCTGAAATATATACAATGTGTTGTTATGTGTTGCAAGTTACTGTGTTAATTTGTTAAAGATATATATGACAGGGTAAATCAAGACTGCTACCGAAAACGAAGCCGGGTGGTAGATTTAGTGACTTCCGACACAATGCAACCAAAACTTTTGCAAAAAAATAAAAGTAACGATAATATTTCGTATTTTTTTCCTATAGTCGTATTTCGGTGGCAAATACATATTTTTTTCTAAAATAATAGTGTATACCCTTTTATTTTCAAAGGCGCAAGGCGAGGCACACAAGGGTTTTAATAATTATTTAAGGAAGAACTATGGAGTTACCACGCAAACATGATGATATTTAAAAACTCACAAATAAAATATTGTCGCGAAATTTTAAGTTGCATTGTGTTTATAGTCACTAAAACAACCACGGCTTCGTATTCAGTAGTAGTCTTGGTATACCCTGTATGCATGTTAATGATTTGTTATGAAAAATGATTAGAATTGATATTTATGATTTTTCTTGTTTTTGTATGTTAAGTCACTACTGTTTTTTCTATTTCATTTTTTTAAACTAAAACGAAATCCATCACGAAATAGAAATAATTTGACATTAATGAGATGAGTATGATCGCAATTAGCTCACTAGCTTAGCAACATTTCAACATTACATTACTTATACGAGTAAATCAAATGCTGTTAGCACTAAAATTTTCATGCTGATATATTAATCACAACTAAGTCAAGCGAACGGGAGGGAAAAGGAGAGGAGAGCAACCGCTAGCTGCAACAAGTTGGCTGCATCGATTCGAACACACGTTTCGTTCTTCAGGTTATTGACGATCCATACATGCTGATAGAATGCACATAGACTAAGAACTGTAACGGTTATCGGGGGTGTGAAACGTTGTAAATTACGGTACTAAATCCACTACAAGAGCAAGTGTCCGACGGTATTCACCTGTGGGGTGTGCGGGCGCGGCGCGGCGAGCTGCGGCGCCGCCTCGAGCTCGGCGCACTCCGCCGCCGACACCGACTCCTTCGCTCCCGACACTGAGTCGTCAGAGCCCACCACTTCTGTTTCTGCCTCAGTGTTAGATGTCATTACGTCACCCGGATTGGGCAGAATTTCATCTTCTGTTGGCGCCGAAATGTTCTCTTGCGCCACATCCGCGTTTTCGAGGTTTCCGTTGCGCTCCAGATTTTCGATAATATTACCGAGAGGATCCTTACAAGTATTTATATTATCTTCTTCCACCGCTTTGTCGATTACCTCAATATTTTCGGTATCGCTAACTTTGAGATCGGCAACAATATTAGTTTCAGTATTATTGCAATCTACTACGACAGTGGAGTCGACAGGTTCCTGCCCATCAGTGTCGTTACTTTCATCCATGACCTCGTCTCGCTTGTCCACTGCATCGTGGACAACAGGGGGAGGAGGAGGAAACTCTACAACATCAACGGGTTCGGTAACTACTGGAGGTTCAATATTTGTGTTAGTTTCAGGCGTAACCTGTATTTCTTCTTCTATTTCCGATCCTTCCTTATTTATTTCATCTGCGACAGTGCTCATAACTTCGGTTGTACCTTCGTTTTCTGTTTCTTTTATAGATTCACTAAGATTCATCGTAGCGGGAATGTCCTCTCTGTTATCATTTATTTCATTTTGTTCAATATTAGACACTACTTCAGTGGAGTTCTCTGTAACTTTACTCTCAGATTGAACTTCACAAACTTCTATTATTTCTGGTTCAGACTCTAACGACTCTGTAAAATCTTGGCCGACATTTATGGCAGCAGATTCATCAGCAAGTTTATCTACATTATTCTCTGATGCAGTAATTGATTTTTCGCTAATATCACTATGGTCAGGTTCAATATGACATTCTTCTACTTTAGCTACTGATGCCTCATTCAAATTTATTTCAGGCGCGGGTTCTTCCTTACACTCATTCTCACTTTCTACCTTATTTTCCAATATATCAGTTTCTGAGTTGGTGATAATTTTATCTTCGTCAGTTTCGTTTAAGGGTGACGTTAGCACATCGGTAACAGAAGTAGCATTAGTTAAATTAGTTTGAGGTTCCGGAGTGTTATCATTGAATGAGGTATTACTTTCCGTAGCAGCCGGTTGTGCTGGGGCGGAAGTTTCAGTAGTGTTAGATAGCGAAGCGTCTGTCAATTCCGGTGCCATAGTAGTCGCAGCAAAGGACGCGACTGAGGATGGGGGAGGGTTTGCGGGAAGCGGTGGAGGCGTGGGTTCTATCAAAGGTACTTGTTCAACACAAACCTCTTTTTTGACAGGAATTTCAGGAACTGGAACGACTTCTGTCGTTTCAACCGGAGTTTCAGCAGGTTTGCTCGTGATAATCTCTTCGATTTTGTTTTCAATATCAGGAATGTCTTGTTTAGTTTCTTCTATAGAAAGACCATTTACGGGCAATTCTGGTTCGGTTTCGGTTTTGATTTCTGCTTTAACCTCTTCAGGGGTGACAGCGACTGTCTCTTCAGCCGGGGGGATTTCGATCTTTGGCGATTCAGGCGTGCTACTTCCGTTTGTGATGGGTTCGGTTACAGGTGTATCTGGAGCTTTTTCGTCTTTAGCATCGACAGGCATCTGTGATTGCTCTGTTTCTTCGTTCACTACAGGCTCTGGAGAAGATTCGGCCGTCTACAAATAAATAATAGAAAAACATGAATAACTAACAAAACTAAAACTTTACAATATTAGTGATGAAATGATTTTAAATGTATTAACGCGTACTCCATTACAGACCACTATTTAATTATCACTGTCACATATCACATAAAACGACCTGGTGGTACCTTGCCGTCGGCCATCGTTGTTTTATGAGAGCAAACCTAACTAGAATGAAGCGAGTTCGCCGTATGCGACCGTCATTTATACTGACAATTTTTGTCACGGAAGATTGGTGTTCATTTTTATCCAACAGCGTTAGTGAAGTTGTTACCCTTCAATGCTCATGAGCAAAGATATATCATATTGCTTTAGGTGGTCATAGGGTTGTTACTTTGGTAAAAAAAAGTTTAAAATAAGAAACAATAACCATTTATTTTCCCTTTTAAATTGTAATAATAAAACCGAACGCTATTTTTCTTAAAATATTTAACACGTTGGCGATACTCAACAACCGCCCTGGCGCAGTCGATTGATGAGTTCGGAACGTAACTGTTGAGTGTACTTTTTAATTAATGCACATTATAATTATTGATGCACTTATATGAAAGTGAAATATAATCAAATTAGAATATCCACCGCCAGTTACTCCTGATGGCTGAAATATAATGATCAGACTTAGCATCAGGCAGATATCGATAAATTTCAAGCCCATTTAGATTGTTATAATACAAAATTAGGCCGGTCAGCTTGAAACCTATACATTGATTTAGCCCGAAACGTAACGCAAGTACGGAAACTATAAAATTTTTTCCATCATAAAATATACAGTTCGGATAAGTACGACTGTCCTGCCACCGGCTTTTGTACATTGCTACTGTAGTTTGGAAAAATAACTTCTTTCATTAATAAATATGGCTATTGGGATAGTATTTAATTTAATAAACTTATTCGCAATTGATATCGTATCGTTCGCGGTGGAGATCCTTTAACTTTATGCGTTGAATCGTTTATACATAATATCAATAATGTAAATTAAATACTTCTCATCAGAAAAATCAAAACACATTCTAACTTATGTTTTTGTAAGGATTATTAGAAAAATGTGAATAAAAATAATTTGAATTATTCAACAGTGAATAATATTATTCGAGGTGTTTCGATTTCTGATGAGAAGTATATATTGTACAAACTTTGATATAGCCTGTGTTTCTGTTAATTTACACACATTTTTCTGGAATAACACAAGATGATATGAAGGATTACTTTTTGCAGCTACCATTCTAAAAATGATTTAAGAAATCATAAATTATATTTACTTTTACATTACACATTTTAAAAATAAACAAGGACACATATACAGGGTATCTCAAGACTGCTACCGAAAACGAAGCCGGGTGGTAGTTTTAGTGACTTCAGACACATTGCAACAGAAAATGTTGAAAAAAAAAAGAGACGATTTTTTTCGTAATTTTTTCCCTATGGTCGTATTTGGATGGTAAATTCATTTTTTCCTAAAATAATAGTGTATACCCTTTTATTTATAAGGACTCTAAGGTATAAAAGAGTTTAAATTATAATTTTAGCAAAAACTATGGATTTACCACCCTAAAATGACGATATTTAAAAAATCATAAAAAAAAATTTTCACGTTTTTTTGCGTAAATCTTAGTTGCATTGTGTTTGTACTCACTAAAACTACCACCCCAGCTTCGTTTTCGGTAGCAGTCTTGATATACCCGGTATAATTGTTTACAGAGATTTTTTATGTCCATAAATAATTTGTTCGGAGTATATGTATAATTATTGTATGTTTATTGAAAAATAGGCATCATAATATTATAAGGAAAAAACAATCCTAATATTATAAGGAATAAATAAATAAATTAATTGACAAACTTTAATAATATATTCATGTTTAAAACAGTGGCGGTACTTCCATACAAGCCCAAAAGCCCGGCTTGCCTTACTTAATACGCATATACTCAATCCTAAAGACAAATCAGTACTTTAAATAAAATATAATATTCGTTTAATGCAAAACGTCTATCATTTTTAAATTTACCGCGCCATAATGGACCCCGCGCCTGCGACGGAGCACCCGCGCCGCGCCCGGCAACTCGCCTACGGTCTAAAACTAATATAAAATTATTTCATTCAAAATCAACGCGTGACGCAATATCTCAAAAAGATGGAACACACCGAAGTATTATCTATCTTTTTCTCTCTCGTGTGCTTTTACCTGGCTTCTGGCGTATATTGCCCTCTCAGTCGCACCTCTGAGTGAAATGCTATTACCATGACACTACGTACCTATACATATAGCTATTTTTATATGCAATTTGTACCAAGCAAAATGCCCGGCTTCGCGGAGTGAAGTTGTGCACTTGACATGTCATATTAAGATACAAATTTATCGAAAAATATTTATGTTTTGCTACAAGTTATATTGGGTAATATATAAAATAAATAGATATTTTTTGAGACCGTATTATGATGTTTTAAATACTTTTATTAATATATTAGAATACTTAATTTGGAATTGTCCATAGTTTAGGACCTGTGGCTAGCTTCACGCTTATTATTAAGTCTTTCGAGCGGAGATTAACCAGTAACAACTGAACATATTATAATACGTTTAGATTTTGTTTCATTATAGTATTTTACGTTTATTATGCATAATAATGGGTGAAAATGTGTCTAGAGATGGTTTGAAGTGTGTGCAAGTGTTGATCGGCGAGGAAAAGGTAAATTCATTACATTTTGTAGACAAACAACTACTCGTATCTGGTCGAAAACCTACGCCTGATTTGTTGTGTATTTCTCGAAAGTAGTGAAAACTATAGAATACAATTTTATAGATCAGTGCACATAACTACATAGATTGCTGGATGTTCTCATACTAATAAGTTATACTGTCGGTGTTGTATATTTTTTTCCAACGATGTACTTAAATTTTTGGAATTGTTCCGGCTATAGTGATTTAAATAATTTAACTGGTACTTTTATAGTAATTGACAAAAACATGTGAATGCATTAATATATTTTCATATTTCATATTTTTATTTATTTTATTTTAATTCCGGTAAACAGCGTATAGAAACCTCTTTATGCGTCATATACATAATATGTGATGAGATTTCAAAACATTATGCTCGCGTAGACAGTAATCGTAGTGTTTTTCAGATATTCCTTAGCTTCCTTTCAGAGCTCATGATGAATCAAAAAATCACATGCATATTGCATACACAAAAACATAACATGAATTGTGGCCGCGAAGTTAAACACGACGCCGTACTTGTGCTATTGTAGTGCCGTTTATTAATTTACAAAATAATTACAATATAAAGTTACGTATGCATGCCCAAATGTAATTTAACTTACACATTTGTTTTATTCATTTATTTAAAACTAATGATGATTGATGGGCCCTTCAGTATTTTGGCAATATTATATAGATGGCCGTGGAAATCGCGCCATCTATTAGATTTTTTCGAAACAACTTGTAATAGATTTTTTCGTAACGGTGATAAAGTTAGCTATTATTTTATTGGTTTTTATCCTAATCTTATATAGATCGTGTGGTAGGTCTGGGACTGCCTCGATGGCGCAAAGTTGAGGTCTCGGATTCGAATCTGGGGTCTATTTTTATTTAATTACATCGCATAGGTTCGCCCTCTATCGCACGATGAACACGTTCTTCTTTCTTAATACCATTTTAATCTTGAACCAATACATATTGTTACTAAAAAAATATTGGGCTTGCCCTAGTCCACAACCCTAGGCACGCCACTGGTTTAAAACATATTTGCTGGTATATTTTAAAGTAACCTTAAAAAGACCGAATCTTTATATTACAGAAATGTTTTTATTATTTCCATAAAGTGGAAATTAAATTCGCGCGACTGTTACTATGTCCAGATTTATAAGGTAATATAATCTGCCGAGGTGAGTGATAATGAACCAGAATCAGAACTCTACTTTTATGTTAGATTACGTATTTTATTTCAGGGAGATACTTAACCGCAGACTTGTGGTAAACAATAAAACGATACCAGCACACAAGGCCGTCTTTGTTTACCGATGTAGAAACGCACGTAGCATTATCAATAACTACACGTATTTTGAACGAGTTAACACGGACAATTTTCAGGCCACGCTGCGCAATGCACTTCGATATTCGTCTATTATGTGGACCTACACCGTACACGACTACAAACAACATCAAGTTTCTCGAACTTTCCAGTGCAAGTAGGCACAGAGAACAATAAACAAGATCAATACCGGTCACCTACATAAATGTATGTATTGAATTACTGTCACCTCAAGTCTGTCACATACGAAATCAATAAGCAAATTAATTGTAAAGGAGCTATTAGTATCAAGGTGCAACGACCGCGCGACATCGCAATTTGCGCCAGTTATTTTTATTGACGTTATTTTTAAAACAAGTTATGTAACAACTGATAAATACAATGTTTAATCACATACAATATAACGCACTGGGTATGTACTATGTAGTTTCGTAAGCAATATGAGTGAGATCGTGGTTCACACCATCCACCATCCGACTAAGCTCGGGAACCTAACGGTATAATGCAAACAGGATTGAGCATACGATTTATCGCCGTATCAGGGGCCCGAAACATTTACATTTTTATTTACTATATAAATCCGAAACGAAGTTCGAAACTTCGTGACGTTTTTCGTTTCGAAACCTACTCTGTAACACGAAGTTCGAATCTTCGGATCGAAGAATGAATTATTCCAATATATCGGCAATACGAACATTTGCAGAGTAGGTACATACGTATCGTCACAAACTTCGTTCGTCCGAAGTTTCGAACTTCGTTTCGGATGAATATAGTAAATAAAAATGTAAATGTTCGGATTGCCGATATATGCAAATCATTCATTCTTCGGTCCGAAGTTTCGAATTTCGTGTTACAGAGTAGGTTACGAAACGAAAAACGTCACGAAGATTCGAACTTCGGATTTATATAGTAGGGCCCCTGCTCAGTCCAACATTATTATTAAAGTATTATGTGCTCTTAAAGCCCAAATATTATTATTATAGAACTATAGCACTATACGATGAATAATGACGGTTTCAAAATTTTCGTTCTTGGAATAATGTAATACGCATTTTCGCTAGATGCAATAGTATTTAACTAAAAAATAATATAGTTGATTAGCATTTATTGTTAAGTATCGTATGCTGGAATGATTATTATTGGATTTTATATTTTGACAAGCGGGCCGGGTGCAAATACTTTTTGACCCACACATTAGCAACACATTATTATACAAGTACTAACTCTATACTAGGGGGTTACTCTTTGATGAATTCGAAAGTTCCAATGTTCGAACGTCGTACGTAAAACTGAACGAATGCGCCTAGGACTCCACAAAATGTTTGAATACTCTATCGTGTCATAACAATAGATTAAGGTCGATGTGAATGATAAGTTGTCATACGCCCAAATACTGTAACGCAACTTCAATACCGGGTATCTCAAGACTGCTACCGAAAACGAAGCCCTGTGGTAGTTTTAGTGATTACAAACTCAATGCAACTAAAAATTTCGCAAAGAAACAAGACAATAATTTTTTATGATTTTTTAAAATATCGTCATTTTTGGGTGGTAAATCCATAGTTTTTGCTAAAATAATAATTTAAACTCTTCTATACCTTAGAGTATTTATAAAAAAAGGGTATAAACTATTATTTTAGGAAAAAATGTATTTACCACCCAAATATGGCCATAGGAAAAAAAAAACAAAAAAAATTGTTGCTTTTTTTTGCAACTTTTTCTGTTGCATTGTGTTTGAAGTCACTTAAACTACCACCCGGCTTCGTTTTCGGTAGCAGTCTTGATATACCCTGTATAAGTCGCGCTTAACGACGTTAATCCCGCTTTATAATTCAAGGTGTCGTTTGGTTTTGCTACTGTTCATGAGCGGTAGGATCGGTTACCATCATGCTCGTTACACCATTCATTGAGGTAAAAAACAACAAGCCTTCCTCGACAAATGAGCTATTCAACACAAAATGAATCTTCTAATTCAACCAGTAGTTCTTGAGATTAGCAGTAACAAAGACTTCAGCTATAGTACACATATAAATTGCATTGAGTTGCATGTGATTTGCACAATACATAGTGTAGGAAATTCCTTGATAATACGGATCGGAAGAATATATATATTATACGTTTTAGCAATAAATTAAGTTAATAATATTAGTAAGTGCACTACTGATTTATGTATTTTTCTTTTCGAAATATACAATTCTCTACTTTTGTATGAATGAGTGGAATAGTCGTGTGCACCGCACCTATTGTTCATTTATCCGTGCGGTAACGGTATAGTGCTAGTCATTAATAGTGAGTCACCCTTTTCAACCGCCACGCAATACCATGGATGTCAACCTATGGAAATGATTTTCCGCTCTAAAACTGCGCGTGCCGATGTTTCACACTAAACTAACTACCCGTGAATCATCCACGGTACGTTTCATCGACATCAATTTAGAATGAAATTGCGTGGCAATTGTTAAGCTTGTATTACAAACATATGTTTTAATACCCAATGTAAGTTTCTTAATTTTTTGTTATTAATAGTCATGTCCCACTCGCATGTCACACACGAATTGTGAACAAGTACAATGTTCATCAGCGCTGATATTATTCCACAGGGCAAACACAATGGTATGTTGTGTTTTCACCTGCCTGCCTATTTTAGGTAGGTACATTGGGAAATCGTTTAGGCGAAATTGTCAGGCTATTTAAGGGTTTACCGCAAGTAACATCGGCCAGCAACATTTCACGGGTGAGACGGAAGAAGTTAATATGCAGAAACAGTAAATAACTGAGGATAACAATGCCGGGCCGCAGATACACTCGTGTCATATACAACAAGTTACATTCATCACACTGCACTGTGTCGATATCAACGGTTGAATGCCCTGTCATTGCGTTTAGGGTTTAATATTCTTCACACATCTACAATGTTTGTATAAAATATATCTCTAATGAACTAGTATTTGTAACAGATTTTGGAGTCAGTTTTGTGTAAGTATCTTATGACTTAAATGTGGAATTAAAAGACCTGTCACCGACCTATTATCTTCAACATGGATCAATTACGAAGCGCGACATAAATAATTTTGTTTATGCTCTTTAGAGACTCTTCATTTAATTCCATAAATTAATTAATGTAAGACCGTAATAAAAGCATTAACACTCGGAACATTATCATCTACTTGCCATATTTTTACGTCTATACATACATCAACTGGTGGCTACTCGTAAAATGATTTTTTAAAACACGTCTTCACCAATCAAGGAAAATGAGCCCTCTCCTGTTATGTCAATAGTCTATTCAGTAGCCGTATTATGAAAATATAACCGATGCGTCGTCATGGCCGCGCCAGTGTGCCGGTGGCGTTGCGGCCGGCAATGCATTTTAGTAAACAAGCAATCTGACCTCTACATTCTTTGCGTCTCCTTCGCACATCGCGAATTCGAAACGATCCACCGACATACAATGTCAACTCGCTGATTATGAGCCATTGTATTTAGACATGTAACAGTAACAAAACATGTGAAAGAAACCAAACACCGAAACGTTACATTAGCAAACAAATGCCAGTTTCGCCCATTTATATTTTTTAACTAATTATTATCTAATTAACATTGTCTGAAGTTGCCAGTAAAAATAACAATATTTGAATGAAGTACTGTGAAGTTGATTAACTTCACAGTACTTTTTGTCAGGTTTAATGCACGAAGTAATAGATCCGGGATACGAGTTTGCAGTGCGGCGGAGCGGCAGCCACCTACGCACGACCGATCCCCCGGTCCTACCCGCCTACGAATACCGTCGCAAAACCTGCCAACGATTGTTAATTTTATTTTGCTCCAAACCCGTTCCCTTCTTGCATATTCCCAGATGTTATTTTATAATGTTACGACACCCAAACATTTGTGAGAAATTACTATTAGACGCAAGTGGACAATTTCCTGCTCAATGCAGGAAATTTTAATATTGTACAGGTATATGTACAAATATGTTTATGCTTGGACGTAAATTCAGCTTTTATTTACGTACTTATTATGAGATTGTTACAACGGTATTAAAAAATATAATTCTAAGTTTTTCTTGAATATATTGTGTCAAGTCTAAGCAAATTAAAAACAGCATGAAATCAAGAAGTCAAGTAATTTATTTGGACTGGGCCCATACCGCAAAGCTGATCAACTTCGCGCCGCACAATATTTATTTTGTAAACATTAAGCATTCGGTTGAAATCGCAGTAATATAATAAGTAATGTCACATAACTAAATTCCAATATCTCATGATAATTGGAGAAACTTAAAACCTATTTTAATCAAGAGAAAATGACAAATCGCAGCTTCAGTAAGCCAGAATTCAATCGTAAAAAACCAACGACTTTAGGATAATAATTTTGCAATTCAATCAATTCCCCTTGATATTATGGACTGTCTTCCAAATCCTAGCTTGTAATTGAAAATAATGTTTCAATTGGGTACAAATAACATTACAATTTCGGATACATAATTGAGTTTAATCGATATATCTTTATCTGTGCTATAATAACTGGCATTTATCAAATCCATCATTCTAGTTTGTAGTGTAGTTGTGCAGAAACTTTGGTAAAATTAGAGGCTTGACTTAAAATTAAAAAAGGAGAAGTTAAAGAATGAAAAAAGGAGTTTTGCATATGGCAAAGCAACTAGTCCAAATCTAGCATTGAATGTAGAGTGCAGTAGTACTCTGTATCTACTTTCTAACTGCGCTGCAGTAAAAATAAAATATTTTCAAACAAGTTGCTTTCATACGTGTGTTTGCAATACTAATCGTGTATTATGTGAATGGGTTGCCATGCGTATGGTCACATGGAGGTGAGTAAAGTGCTTTTAAATACGTGATGGTGGCGCGGCTGTGTGATTCGTGTGGCTCCTCAATGAGTCCAGTAGAATGATATCGCGTCCGACAATGGCGGCTCACGCTTAGTTAGCACGAATATAGTACCACTTTGAATTATAATGCACATTGTTCGTCGCGCGGCGCGGGTTCGGGTGCAATGCACTGCAACGCAATCGCTTACTTGTCATAGAAATCGTTGGTTTCTCGTCGGTAAAACAGGCGGCAAGGTCACCGAGCGCACACCATTTAATGCAATACCGATTAAAAATCAATCAGTTGCACTAGCTGAGTAAATATTTAAATAAGATTAACTTATTGATCAATTGTTTAATTATACGCCTCAAGTTATTAATTGCGGTCAGTGTGTCCATTAAAGCATATTGGCGCAGTGTGGCAGTACCGAGTGTTCACTGTTCAGTACAGTTAGTTGCGTTTTCTCCGGCGCCGGCAGCTCGCCACCTAAATACTAGGCGACTACACACTGGCCACACAAATACACACTACACACGTGCGCAACATCCAAGTTCAAACATCACTCCAAATTTTGCACATCAAAGGCCAATGACTTCTAATGCGTGCCCAAAACTAGTTGTGTATACTTATAATTACTTATGGATTTAAACCCCATGTGGTACGTAATTATATCATATGAGAACAATATTCGACACAAAAAAAGGGCATTCATCCCGCGAGGAGACAACTCATTATTTTATAATAGTGTCAGTTTTACACAAATATTAATAATATGTTGTAGGAATCTCACATTCTATCCTTACTAATATTATAAAGGTGAAAGTTTGTATGTATGTATGGATGTTTGTTACTCTTTCATGAAAAAACGGCTCAACAGATTTTGATGAAATTTGGTATAGTGATAGCTGACACCCTGGATTAACACATAGGCTACTTTTTATCCCGAAAAATGTAGTGTTCCCGTGGGATGAGTCAGGAAACCAAATATACATATTTTCTACTCTTTCAAATTCAAATTGTTGGCACGGGATGTCCTCTCCTACGGAAGGGAAATATAGTCGACGGCACGCGGGAAATATAGTTAGTAGACACGCGAAATAATATGTTCTTGATGTGGATTGGACTCAAAAACTATCTGCACCCGGGCGAAGCCGGGCCCGACAGCTAGTTAATAATATAATTGAAAAAATAACAACTGTGGCTACAATAATGTAAATTATGTTATCATAAATAAAAATAATAAAGCCGTTATTTTTTTTGCATAATGTGTGACTCATGGTTATTTGTGTAAAAGACCTCGACTTATTTGTATGCAGACAAGCCGCAAGCATGGGCGTAGCCAGGGTGGGGCAGAGTGGGGCGCTTGCCCCACCCTGGCTTTGACCTGTAAGGTACCTAACCAACTCGAAAAAAAATAAATTATCTAGGTAAAGTACTAGGCAAGTGAGCAATAACAAAGTATTTAGGATAATTCGAATTATAAACACAGATACAGGGTGTTATAGAAGAATACCGTGGGTACAATTTGCTAATTACATATGATTTAAGGCTGCTGCCCCACCCTGATCCCACGGCTGGCTACGATCATGGCCGCAAGTGAAAGCTAGTAATGACTATACGGGGTTATTTTTCAAGTGGTCGTGGATGACCAAATCCGAAACTAAGAAATAGCACAGAATACTAAACTAACAGAAGTCAAGCTTCATACAAAGCGCGCTAAATTAAAGCACACATAGACAGCGATCACCGACACGATATTCGAAACCAGTCGAGACCAGTGCGAGAGCGAGTTTCAACCTTTGCGCGAACGCCGAGCGTAGTGTGAGTGTGGCAACAAAAGTGAAGTACATACACAAGCTTGACTTCTGTTAGTATTCTGTGAAAATAGCTAAAAATACTCAAAGGAGCCAAAAGCGCAATTTAGATGGAAACTAATACGGAGTATTTGGATTTTTATAAATCATTATTCCTAGTGAGGAATTGAACACATTGATTTGAAGAAAAAAAACAGCCATATACACCATCTAGAGAAGTAATCACATATGGGAACTAATAGAAAAGCGAAAATTTTAAGCAAAATCTTTTTTTTTTTTGTTCTGTTACTTAAACCAAATATTAACATGTGTGGGAGAGGGGAATTTATATATTTTTCCGGTATTTCTCATACTTCCGGATTGCAACCCACACAATTGAAAAATTCAATCTGTATAGTTGAAGCTAGTAATAAATAGTGTTACTGTATGGAATACAAATGTATTGTATGTATCAGAATTTATTATAATGGAAGGCAAGTGGGTCAGCAAAGTCAATATGAACATAAGGCATGTTTACCTCCTCGGGCACCTTGTCAGGCTCGCCGTTGGTTTTGGGCTCCTCTTCCTTTTGCTTCTTCTCTTGCTTAGGCTTGTCTTTTCTGCTAAAGCTGATGGACCTCAGGGACCATTTCTTTTTCACCTGCCATCAAATAAGGGCAAAATTTAACGGTAATAAAAGTTAATAAATAGAAACAGAAACAAACAAAAAAAATCACTGACCAAGATGTATGCGCAATTAAAAAAACAATTAAGTTACATTTTGCGCAATTTTAAACTAATATGTAATTACCAAGGTATTTCATGAAAACAAATAAAATATTATAGATATAAGTAGAAATATAAAATAGATAAACTAAAATATATGGGGAAATTACAATTTGAACCTTAATCATAAACATGTTGCTACCACAAATAGGTGGTATGCGTTCGTAGTCGAGTAATAATACAAAACCGATGCGAAAAACGAATTTGACTGGTTTTCTGTGTTGTAATAATCATTAGCTGGAGTTTACAAAGCAGTTTTTTGGAATCCAATTTTATATTATTTCACTGAATGGTCGACATTTGCAGGTATTTTATAAAAAAAAAAACAAAATCTCAATTTCTCTCAAAACTGGATTTGGCAGGTTAACGATTAAACCCACTAAAATAATAAACATAATAATTAATACATTGCTGAACGTTGCTATAAAAGCGGTCTGTTCGATATGCAACATATTATATAGTTACATAAAGTATCAATTAATGAAGATTACCATTTGATCCAATATTTGATCATATATTTATGTAAGATGAGACTACAATACATTAAAGAATGGCCGACCCCACTCTAGCACACCAATGATTGCGTTTTGATAAACAGGAAGCAATTCCATCGTTGTCTAAATGTTGCCGAGTGCCGGGTCACAGTACTGTGCGACACGATCTGCATACTACAGCGCGAGGTGCGAGACGAGTGCCACCTCACGCGATCCAACATGCCAATTAAATTTAAATAACCGCCACATAACCTTAACAACTTTCGCTCTCTATGTTTATATTGTTTAATTGGTACCTTCTCTTTCTTGGGTTTCTTGGCGTCGTCGGGCGCGGGCGCAGAGTCGCCATTCTCTGTTTTCTGTTCGCCTTCTCCGTTGGTGATGGGAGTCGTGTCTTTCTCCTTCTCTTCGTCCTGTTCCTTGCTTTCCTTTTCAGTAGTAGCATCCTTTTCATTCTCAGGAGTGCCGCTATCTAATTCTTTTTCTTTATCCTGAAACAAGTGAATGTTTTGAAATATACATTAAAAACAAACAGCGCATATTCAACACCCTTATTGTTATTAATTACGTTCGAACAAACGTGACTAATAAAATTCAAAGTCAATTTGTATAATGTATTCTGTTTTTTTCATGTAACTCCATACCATGTAATCGAATAATAATATACATACAAAGAAGTCAAGCTCCATATTTACACAATGTATACGAGTACGAGTAACGACGTGTTTATCACACAATTAATAAGCAAAGCAAAAATACACCTACAATAATTATGTTAATTAAAGATTACTAACGGAGTCATTTGTAATTTTTTATTTATGCTCTAAATATTATTCACCGAGATTTACCCGGATATTAAAAATGCCTAACACTCAATTAAAATTACGGAAAACATTATAACAAATACAATATGAATGTTCATTTTCTTTCACAGAAAATGTATTCACGGTTAATCGTATAAATTGGTTTATATCGTAGTTTTCGACTATTTATAGTGTGAAATTTGGTTTGAATGAGATGTTACCGTGGGTTCGTGTATGTGCGCATCGCCGTTGAGTTGTGGCTTGAGCGCATCGGCGTCGGCGAGCTGCTCCACACGGCCCTCGCCGCCGGCGCCCGCCGCCGCCACCTCGCCCGCGGCGTCGCCCTCCTTGCCGCTTATGTCCACCGAGCGCTTGCTCTGCTTAGCACCCATGCTGCCTGCTAACCTGCACCGAACGAACTCTAAATAATAACTATTTACTCCTACCGCTCTCAGTCCTAGCCGACTGTGTTAGTCCACAACACGGCATAGGACACACACACAGACATCGTCGACAATACCAAAAAACAATAGCATGCGGCGTTGCATAAATACGATTAATTAGTACACGATGCACATATTTTTTACATACATTATATTATATTTCCTAAGAGTAGATCAGCCACCACGTAATCATGCGAGTATCATAAAGATAAAATTTGTATTCATATCAAAAATGTACTAATGTTTATATTAATATTATAAAGAAAAGAGTAAATATTTGATCGTTAGTTTGCAATGGTAATGCTCTAAAGTTATTGCACCGATTTGATAAAATATTTTTCAATGTATTCACTAATTTCATGACAGCCTGGCGCATTTGGTTAGACGCCGGTTGTGAAATGAGAGGCGGCGGGTTCGATTCCCGCACTGAAACAAACATTTTTGTAATCTAAAGGTTTTTGTTTCGAGTCTGGGTATTTGTCAGATCGAAAAGTCTATCGTAGCTTATGATACCTACGACACAAGACTCGATCTTAGTTTTGGGTCAGGACAATGCATGTGACTGTTGGGTGAAAAAACATATATTTTTATCCTAGCAAAGCAAATACTCGACCTTATTCATAGATCGTTATAAAACCTCTTTTCGTTGTCGAATCTTCTTCACTCCAACTGAATTCAAGTCATTCGAAAGTGACAAAAAAATAGGTTTTTAAACTGTGTTTGAATAAAGCCATTAAATAATACGTAAAGCCCATAAGTCCATTCATAAACTACACACATACAAGCGCACGGGTCTTTGTATAAAAGTGACCAGCGACCGTGCTTGTAGACTATTTGATATTGACTATAATTTGACCATTAATTAGGATATTATGAAATGTACCTAATACTTATTAAAAAAAATATTTATACGTGTATACTATTTGATTTAGTATTATTTTCTTGGCTCCAATATAAAGACAATTATGTAGTCTGACAAATTTATTTTTATGAATTAAGCTAGTATTTGTTACTAAAAACATTCACGCCTGCTGATAGATGTACAGATGAGGATAGACACACCAATGATAAATTAACGAAAGGGCACCTATTTTTAAATTGAATAGTTTGTACATAATCATCAAATCTCGCTATTCCGAAAGGGTTGGCAGTGGCGCTACCAGGACACTCACGTTTCGCCTTGTCTGCTCCGTCCAACTATGTTATAGGGGACAAGCCTATCGTCATATCGGGCACAGTTTATACGATATAATATGGAGAAACATAGGCTCCAATATTTAACATGCTTCCCCTTCCTTGTAGTTATTTGAGGATTGACTATGAAGCATTGCATTTTGCATCGTTAATTATCGTTCCATAGGTATAGTTTCGCAATGTTGAAAATAAATACACACGTGGTTAATAACCAACTCCTCACTGAGACCGATACAAATATTTGTCCCGATGCGGAGATCAAACTTACGGGTTGTCGTTTCACAGCTGGTCACTGTAAAGCGTCCACAGTAAACTATCAGGCTCTAACTATAACCAATGTATACTCGGTATGATCATACAGAGCATCATTGTCATGAAAACTTCGTGTCATATCGTATCTTGCAACGAAAATACTCTTATTGGGACTTTTGTCATACAACATAGCGTAATAATATTGCTCTTTTTTTAATGTATTGTAAATTGTTTAATGTAAACTATAGGAAGTAGACGAGTATAAGGTTCAGCTGATGGTAAGTGATCACTATCGCCCATGAACAGCTGGACTGTAGTGCTAAAGGTGCGTTGCTGGCCTTTAAAGTTAAGATATCTTAATAGAATTTGGATATTATTATTGCTTCCAATAAATAAAGCTTTTTTATTTTGATAACTGTGTCTGGGTGAATATACAAAAATTGGGTAACTCGCTGTCATCAGCCAATATATACAAAGTCTTATTATATTTTATTGAAATAACAACTTATTTTAAAACAATGAAAAGTCCTTTATATGGTCACCCAATTTCACTTATTCATTTTAAATACAAGTTAATAAAAAAACAAAATTAATACTTAAAATGTCAGTCCTTTGGCATGTCACAATCCCGAAAACCAACAATCAAGTGACTATCTATTAAACATTATCATTGATTTAAGAAAACTTACTAATTTACTACAATCTGTGATGAACATAGTATTATATACTACAACTTTCATAATGCAATGTTCTCCCATTTATTTAAAAAAAAATAAGAAACTTTGTGTTTGTTTTCATCCGTCAGTCCGTTGTGTGTTCTTTAAATTTGAAATTCTCGCCATATATCACCGAGTCAAGGTCAAATCCCTGTTTATGTATTAATGTTGGTAGTGAAGTTAGTTGCGGACAGCACAATTTGACGGCCGCCATAACTGTACGAGTTCTTGGGTTGTGTTTGTCTTCTATACACATGCAAAGCCAGTCAAAATTTCAGTCCCGTGGTGGGTCGTTATTTTCTTGTTAATCTGAGGTTTATTATCATTTATACATAATTAACTATGATTTGTTAAAATGTAGTTTGTTGATATTCGAAATTATCAAAAAAAACATTAGTTCTGATTATAACCTCAAATTATGTCTTTTTCGTCAATCCGCTGGCGTCAGTCCTTTGTCAGGTATCGCGCTAGAAGATTGAATTGTCTCCATAATACTGCTTTTTGTTGTTGTTTTAGGGCACTTTTATCTTAATTGCTACCGTGTATAAGCATTTCTATTTTATATTTCAGTTTAGAATATCATACGGCCCACTAAAAGCAATTTGACTAGGGAAGAAGATTAGAAGAAAAAGAGAAGCCGAAAAGGCTCGCTTGGCCAGAATTAAAAGTGCCCCATTAAATTAGCGGAATACAAAGAAAAACAAAAACTTCAGTACTTAAGGAAATAACTAAAATTTTTAATAAAAACCTACTTCAAAACAAAAAAACCACTAAAAACCAAAAAATAATAAAATATTAAGTTACGCATATATTTTGATTTGTTGGCTAGTCAAGTCATTAAGCAAATTAATCAACATGCACAAGTACAATGAAATAAATATTATTTTTTGCTTTGCAGTGGTACTTATTATTTTAATATTTTTTGTGGTTTTTGTTTTGAAGTCGGTTTTTTATAAAATATTTTAGTTATTTGTATATTTTTAGTGTTGATAGGCATTTCAATGAAGAAGAGTTGGTCCCACAAGGAATATGTTCTTTCCGATGACAATGAAATCGCTGATATCAGTTAAAGCTGCCGAAGATATTGGTATTTACGTTTATTTTAATTTTATAATTATTTTTAATTGTTACTAAGTGATTTGAATACTTAAAAGACATGTGCCATTATTAAAACTAAGAGATTTGTACTAATTCTTATTAAATTTCATTATAATTCTTAGAAAATTGTGTACTTTATCAGTACTATGTTAGCCTCGTCAGTCCCCTGGCAGTCAAATTCAGAAAATTTTAAATATCTCATAATTTACTTAAAAAAGTGACTGGCCCGATTTGGAACAATATAATCATTAGATTTGTCATCATATGCACCCGAATTTGTTATAATTTGATTTAATTATTATAGTAAACAAAATATCCTCAAAAGTTACCCAACTTTTGTATAATCACCCGTCTATATGTAAGTAATCACTGTCGTACATGAACAATCGTTACGCTTGGATCATGTGTATGTAGCCTGCTTATCAATTTTCTAAATGTCAATTAACTTCTCATTTAGTTTATGTGCAGAGTACTCATTTTGGAATATTTGTTTGGTAGGTAACTAATTAATAAAAAAAATTGTTCCACTTGTTTGTAACTTGCGACCGTGTTAGTTTAATATCGTCATATTTCTAAATATGAGACGGAAAAAAAAACATGATAGCCGGCTCTTCGAACTTCTTGTTACTTCGTATGGAAACAAATTGCCTTTTATTAGTCAAACAGTCATATAACAAATAATCATTAGACCATTTAAAACATGAATTTCATCATACCGGTTGGAACAGAAATTTTCTTAAAATCTCGTTAAATATCCCCAAAACCAATAAATAACTACTCCAATAGCGTAACCGTCTACATAAAAAATATTGCTTTATAATACTAAAAATGCACGCTCACACAAAATATATCAACTAGAAAATGGCATCCTTACACAAGATATAAATAAACAAAAGCAGGTATATGCTGAAACCGATTTGGAATACAAAGCACGTTATTGGGTCACGGTGCTGGGAACACGCTCAAAATAAATGTTAACTGAGGACCAAAAATAGTGTCTCTCAATGAAAGTGCATGCAGGCCGCGCCACTACTTCTGGCCCAGGCCACGGTGCGACGCGCCGCGGTGCGGCGGCGGCCCGGCAAACGCTCATTGCTACGTGATAACATATGTTAGGCAAGTCGAGCGTACACCCTACGTGCACACTACAGCAGCGATGAGAGAATTATATCAACTCGGTAAACAAAACCGCCCTACAACATAAACAAGTTATTTTGTGAAACAAACGATCACTGTTCTACTGTAAAGAGAATTGTTTTCCAACTTGTGTTTGCACCGATGAATCACACCAACTTGAAACAATAATTAACATTCGTGATAACAATCCTGAGAAACATGCAGAGAACCACTGTTATTATTTTACAAAACAATAAAGCACACTGTATTTTATTATGTGACGTTACGAATTTTAAGACATCTTCAATTCGATACAAAGCGGTACATTACTCACACGCGAATTAATTATTCGAGAAAACACGTAGTTATCGCAGCGTTGAAAGCGAAACTGAGAGTAAAACACTCCGCGTATAGTTATTGTTCACGATGGCCATTAGTGGCGGACTGAATTCCTAGCGCATCGCCGCATTCGTCGTTCATTATCCACTCGTTACACTCAATACAAATATAAATAGTAGTGACATTAGTCACGCACTGGACGCACACACAGGACTCCAGCCTTATCTCTGGGCAAACATTTACCGCGGACAGAAATATCCCTTGCGCCGAGGACACTGCTTGCGCCCCTTCACACTTCTCATTTAATTTGCTTATCATTGTGTTGAGCACTGTCTCAATGTGAGCTAACAAATAACAATATACAACATAATATATTATGTAGGGTTGTTGGTCCACCTTCAATTACAGCTAGAGTGCGTTCATCTTGCGAATATTGGTGTTTACTGATAAAAGTCATTTCATTTTTAGCACTTTTTAAAACGCAAATAATTATTTCAACTGTAAGTATGTTACGGAATCAATTCTTAACGCCGGCTTAAATTGAATTTTTGCACACTTATCAAAGTCCAGTGATAATATAAGAATTTGAAATTTTTATCTCATTAAGCTTTTTATTATTATTATTATGTATTACGTATTAATTTGTAAAATTCGGTAGTCGGCGTGACATTCACCTCGCATACATATTATGCATAGGAAAATTAGAAATACATGCCATAATTTGTGTACCACGGTACCACACAACATCGAGAACCCAACAATATTAATGCCAATCAAGTACAAAATATAACTTTTGTGCTTGATAATAAAGTGTGGCTGCGTGGCGCACTGAGCGTCAGTCATCACGCCGAGTTATTTCAAATTGGTTTACGCATTCGGGGTGATTGACCTGCTTTATGCCCCCTACGTTAAGTTTAGGCTCAGGCAGTCAACCCGAACTTATTATAGTCGTCGGTGTTACAATGGCAGGCACTTTAAAACCGGGTGATTCAATTTTAAATGAGGATATAAGGCACATTGGCGACCTTGACTTGGGATATTTCAAGGTCGACCAGTCGCTCGATAGGTGTATAGTGCATATTTTGTAAACGCAACAAACGCCCGGATCATTACGCTTCAAAAACTTTATTAAAATACATTTACGAATATACTACGTGGCCCGTTGTTTTTCATAATTCGCTTACTACTGCTATCTATAATCTATAGGTATATTATTAGTATTTTACAGACTGCTTATTACAGATACACAACATATATAGGACTTTCAGATAACATAACCATAATATAAACAATGAATACACCCAACAATCCCATATAGCCCTGTACACACACTTAGATCGAGTCTAGTGTCGTGGGTGTTAGTAAATCGATAAAAATATATTAAGACGTTATGAAAAAAATATATATTATATTTCTTTTATTTCGAAAACCAAATTAAGTGGAAACGTTTAACTTGCTGAATTAAAGATCTTATTAATAGCATGATTCTCTCAAGAGATGATTCAGAGATCATTCTGGGGTGATTTTAGTACCTTTACCGGCCTTTCGCCTTTAGTGGAACTTTCTTTGTTGTGGCGTAATAAATTATGTTGATGAAATGCATTCACTGAATACACATTGCTCATTGCGGGTCAGTTTTAATATCTGCACAGGGTAGCGGCCTAACTTGCAGTTTTACGGTTTCATTTAATATGACAATGCGACGGCTGAGGATAGAACATCAAGCCGTTTCGTTCTGGGTCGTACATTACTGAGATTACTGACGCTGTATTGTGCAACTGTTTATAGATTTAATATACCCCCAATGCAAAATACCTTACACAATCGTACAAGTTGTGAATTAATATTCTGTATCAACCTATTCGTCCAACTGCAGGGCACGGGCCTACTCTACAATCGAGTGTACGATTGAGAGTGATTAGGCCATATAGTCCACCACGCTGGCCTAGTGCGGGTTGGTTGAATTTATATTAGAATATTATAATACTAAATAAATAATATTGAGTCCAAATAACTATTATTTAATTGTTTTGACTAAAAACATCCATCTACAGCTGTATTTCCAATCAATAACGCCATCTGTTGGTCAGTAGTAACATTTGACACTTGAAGAATACAATGTTAACACCATCTAGCGATGAATAGTGCAAACATGCATTATTGACGTGATCACGCCATCTATTAGTCAGTAGCAAATTATGTTCATCTATACGCCACCTAGTGGTCAGTAGCAATGGTCATCAATTATAAGAATAATGAATCCTGGCGAATCTAATCAGGATAATTATATATTTTAATCGAATTATTGTATTGTCATCGGTCTTTGACAAGTGTGCAAAATTTGAACGAAATCTGGCCGTTTAAAGTGGGTCAAAATCGCGCCCAAAGAAGTCGGTTACAAACAAACATACAAACATACAAATATACAAACATACAAATATACAAACATACAGGTGAAGCTAATAAAAAGCGTGTAAAAAAGGGGGAATTAAAGTGCGAAAATAGATATAAAATTTAATAGCAGAATCCATAAAAGCCGCTTAGTGAATATTTGGCAACTGAAGTTGTTCAAAGAATCAGATCTTCTATAGTCACGAAATATTTTTTTTTTGTATTCTAAATATCAAGTCAATAGTTACAGAGATCTTGTAATAGTCGGTGAGTAACAGATACACCCCCTTTATACAGGCGCAACAATTAGTTGTATCACGGTGCCTGCACACGTTATGGGAAGCCAATAACTATTGCCGTCTAATTTGTATGATCATACCAAGGCTCGGAAACCGGTTAAATTTCCAAACCGGTTTCGGACATTGACCTCAATAAAACTCAATTTCGGTTATAGGTTAACATAATACCGGTTACCATGGAAAACCGGTTTACACGAATTTAGGTTCGATAACCGATATCGAGCGATAATTAACCGGTTAAAACCAAGCTCAGTACCGAATACCTTCCGTCGTTCCTTAAGCTGAAAACACATTGTAGGTTTTTGTCTTACGCATAGAGTAAAGAGTACAAAACTATGGTAAAGAGCGCGACTGATATGGTGCGTACGGGTCGTCAGAGAGCCCGCGTACGTTTTTATTTCTTTTAATTTCATTGACAAAGGACGGTTTTCGCGTCTGCCAATGACTAAGCTTTTAGGGATAGAAGAGTCGATTTTAATGTACTCTTTATCTCATCTCTATATAAACAAATAAATAATATATTTTTTAAAATGAAATTAATCCTAGTTGGCGCTTATTATAAACAGTCCTAAGTCTGTGATAACCTGTGGTACTAGAACATTCGAGTTTGCAACTGTTTTATTGTCAGAATCAATGATTTAATTAATATTAAATCACACATCAAACAATTATATCATACTATAATTGATTAAATTCTGTACGCAAACATAGATTACACATTGAGAATAAATTTTCCGTGGAAAAATGTTAAGCAACAATGCCGTGTACACATATTAGAAATACTTATGTATAAAATGTGTGAATTCCAAAGTAGGCAAGATCGTGTTTCGAGCACACGTCTTGTTCTTGTTGTCTTTTTATCATCATCATCATCATATCAGCCACAGGAAGTCCACTGCTGAACATAGGCCTCCCCCAATGATCTCCACAATGACCTATTGGAAGCGGCCTGCATCCAGCGACTTCCTGCGACCTTAGTCAGATCGTCCGTCCACCTTGTAGGCGGGCGTTCGACACTTCGCTTGCCTGTACGTGGCCTCCACTCGAGAACCTTTCGGCCCCAACGGCCATCGGTTCTACGAGCTATGTGCCCGGCCCACTGCCACTTCAACTTGCCAATCCTATGGGCTATGTCGGTAACCTTGGTTCTCCTACGGATCTCGTCATTTCTGATTCGATCTCGTAGGGAAACACCGAGCATAGCCCGCTCCATTGCTCGTTGAGTGACTTTGAGCCTTTTAATGAGGCCCACAGTGAGAGGCCACGTCTCGGTGCCGTATGTCATCACTGGTAACACACAACTATCGAAGACTTTCGATTTTAGGTACTGAGGTATTTTGGACGAGAAGACGTCGCGAAGTTTCCCGAACGCTGCCCAACCGAGTTGGATTCTCCGATTGACCTCTCTCTCGAAGTTAGACCTGCCTAACCGGACCACTTGTCCTAAATAGACATATTCGTCTACAACTTCGAGAGTCGAGCCCCCAACTCCAATAGGGGTGGGCACAACATGGATATTCGACATGATCTTCGTTTTATCCATGTTCATTTTAAGACCCACCTGTTGGGAAACTCGATTAAGGTCTTCGAGCATAGTGCTAAGGTCTTCCAGCGATTCTGCCAAGACTACAATATCGTCGGCAAATTGAAGGTGAGTAATATAGTCGCCGTTGATGTTGATGCCGAATCCTTTCCACTGCAAGAGCTTGAAGGCATTTTCCAGCGCGGCAGTGAACAATTTCGGAGATATGACATCTCCCTGTCTCACGCCTCTCTGTAGTGGAATAGCCTTCGTGCTCTGATCCTGTACTCGGACCGGCATGGTGGCGTTGTTGTATATACACCTCAACACTTCGATGTACCGATAGTCTATGTGGCACCGCTGAAGAGACTGTAGCACAGCCCAAGTCTCGATCGAATCAAAGGCTTTCTCATAGTCCACAAACGCTAAACAAAGCGGCAAGTTATATTCCTCGGTTTTTTGTATAACTTGCCGAAGCGTATGGATATGGTCTATGGTACTAAAGCCTTTTCGGAAACCGGCTTGTTCGGGAGGCTGAAAGTCATCAAACCTGCCTTCGAGACGATTTGTGATGACCCTTGAAAACAACTTATAGACATGGCTCAGGAGCGAGATGGGCCTGTAGTTCTTCAGCAAAGTGTTATCACCTTTTTTGAAGAACAAGACCACCACGCTCCTACTCCATGCCTCCGGCGTTGAGCCCTCGAGGAGAACGGAATTGAAGAGCCTCTGAAGGACTTTCAGTATCGGTGTTCCGCCCGCTTTCAGAAGCTCTGAAGTGATTCCGTCCTCACCCGGCGCCTTGTTGGTTTTAAGATGTTTGAGGGCCATCTCAATCTCAAACAGGCTGATGTCCGGGATATCATCGCTAAAGTGTCGGATTAACTCGGCTCTCGGGTCTTTAGCCGAGCTAACAGTAGGTTAGGCAACCGAGGTGTAAAGCTGTCCGTAGAACCTCTCGATCTCTCTTAATACCTCTGCCCTAGTCGATACCATGCGGCCATCATCCATTTTCAGCCTAAACAACTGGCTTTGCCCAATAGACAAGTCTCTTGCAAACGCTTTGGAGCCTCCGTTCCGCTCAATTGTCTCCTTAATGCTCACAGTATTGTGAGCACGGACATCGTGTCGCAAGGACTTCCAGATCCGTCTATTGAGCTGCCGATATACTTCGGCGTCAACGGAAGACTGCAGCGTCAAAGATCGACGTTCGGCCATGAGGTCAAGAGTGTGGATCGAGAGTTTTTGTGGTCTATCTCTACGGCGAGGTCTAAAATACTTAGATCCCACCGTATGGACAGTTTCTACCAAACCGCTGTTTAGCTCGTCCACTGCAAGGTTTTTCCTAGACAATCAAAACGATTAACTCTGACCCCTGAGGTTCTATTGCCCATGTCCAAATTGCCCCACTTTCAACTCTGCATCGCTTCTCTTGCCCAACTTTGCGTTGAAGTCCCCCATAACAACGTTGAAGTAGGTTTTGGAAGTATGTATGGCCCGACTTATGTCCTCATACGTCTCCTCTACTTCTTTATCTGAGTGTGTCGAGGTCGGCGCGTATACCTGTATGACCTTCAACGAATATCTTTTAGATATTCTGAGTATAAGGTATACTACCCTGCTCGACACACTTTCGATGGATACGATGTTGTTTATGGAGAGACTTGTGGACGAGAAATCCGACACCTCCTCGGGACTGTTGGTCGTCCCCCGGTAGAAGAGCAGGTTACCAGACTTCAGGGTTATCGTATCCTCCCCGATTCTTCGGACTTCCGATAACCCCGGAATATCCCAGTGTAACTTGCTCGATTCTTCTTTCAGTTCGACAATCTTCTCGTCTGTCCTTAATGTGCGTATGTTATGTGTTACCAGGGCCAGTCGTCGTCGGGGGTGGTATCCGGGGCCATCCCGGGGATTCTTAGTACCCCCTGCCTCACCGTAACCATGACCTCTACCATAGCCAGGCATAGTGGGGCTGCCGGGCCTGGGGGCCTGGTCTCTATATGTGTCGCCATTAAGGGGGTATTTGCCAATACTCGCCAGGCAGGCGGGTTGGCGAGCGAAGTAGGAGACTGGCGTTGATGACGCTGCTGCCCGCCATTAACCAGGGAAAGGAAATAGGATTTGTGGGTTGAGGATGTTATAGGAAAGGAGAGTATGGCCTGAGGGAGTGGATACTGCAGTCACGGACGGGAAGTTAAGGTGACTGCAGTAGCTCGGGGGCCGAGGTCGCGTACTCGCAGCACCTATACTAGGACAGGCTATGACCACTAGATAGGAGCATCCCTGACCATATCATAAAATATGACAGTTAAATTAACATGATAAAAAAGAGGTAAAAAATATTATTTAACAACAGTAGATAATACTAAGAATAATAATATCATCGGTTAACAGTTGTTTCAAAACTTGAGTTATGTCATTCGATGTGAATTTTTGAAATTTGAAATTTTGATATCGAAAGAACGAATAATTTTTTTTTCTCCCCATCACAACAGTTGAACAGTAACCGATCCACAACTTTAAATTAAGTATTAAACAATTTTAATTCAAATTGTTTAGTACCCAAAACGGAGTTGCGTTTTGCACGTCCAATTCTATTGAATACTTCTAATACAATCAGTGTTGCCAACCCCAAGAAACTAAAAAACGGTAGTTCATCCACAAAAAAACAGGAGAAAACAGTAGGTAAAGTAAAAATAAGCAGTTTTTATTATTTCCTCATTTAATTAAAACAATCACCTACTTTTATTACTCACGAGAAGTCACATACATTGATTAATTATAATATTGATCATCCTCAACTGCCTCATCTACAATATTTTCTGACTCATCTTCCCTTTTTAACACATACATGTTTTTGTAAAATTTCTTCATGTGGCTTCAAATGAGTAGCAATCGGTTATTTCAGATTTTTACGTAATATTCCTTAATAGTTGTGGTCGATAATTTGTTCCGTAATATGGATTTCATAAAATTAATATCTCAGAAAAATCTTTCCACGGCGGCGCTGGTAGGCACAAAAGTTTCTTTACCAATTCACACAATGTGGAAAATGTTTGCTATCTAGTGTAATTGCGTTTTATTGCATAATTTCGTTATGAAAATAAATTTATATAATGTGATAGGTGCCGCCTAAATGCAAATTGAAAAACACTAAAAATAAAGAATAAAACAGAAAACAGGGACTAAAATGTAAAAACAGCAAATCTACTGTTAAAACAGTAGGGTTGGTAACACTGAATACAATAGACGAGAAACGAGCCCGCACGCGGTATCTTGACATAAACACAAAACATGTCATAACATGAATCTACCCGAACTGCACACGGCACACGTTTGACCTTGCATCGTGCGTTGCGTATTACTTGTTTTGGAATTAACCGGTTAATACCGATACTAAACCGTTCATGCGGAATTAACCGGTAACCTTTATCGTTTGGGTTAGTTTGAAACCGTTCATTATTTTAACCGGTTAACGTAGGAGCGATATAATTTACCGGTATTTTATCAGAATTAACCGCTCTCTTTAAACCGGTTCCGAGCCCTGGATCATACGTTTCATGGCGTAAGTTGAATATCCGTCCTGGTTCCAGTTACATTCTAGACACGTACAAGCTGTGCTCCTTAATGAATACTTGACCGGTGCAGTGGTTGATTAGGACAAAAAGCAGTTAATGCGCCATTAACTCAAAGTCAATAGATTCAAAAAGTTACCACCATAAAAATGTGTTTAAGTGGAAATGATTCATGCGTTAATAAATAAATAAATAAATATACGATGGCTAATGACTGAGTCACCTTTAGTTATTATTTTATTGAAGTAACTAATGTGTCACAAAATTGAATCGCAGTACTCATAATGCAATGCGTGTATGTATCCCTTTAAAGATCATCACATTGAAAGAATAGTATATTTGTATAACAATGTGTACTTGTGACAGTTAATACTGCGAATCAATCGTATGGCCAACACAGTACACACGTCGATACAGTGGAAAATCGATAGCGTTGGGTAGTTGCGGATTTAATTAAACCGCAAGAAACCCAGCACCACTTACATAAACACTAGGAAAAACGATCTTATTGACGTTTTGGGTGACAACATCATTATTCTTTGTATTGTAATAGGGGATTCCACGAAGGAATAATAGAAAATGTTGCAACTTCCTTATTCATGTACACTTTTTGGCACATCACCCAAACTGACCCAAACCGCGGATGTAAATAGTGTCGGCAGCACGAAATTATCAACTTGGATCACTATCATACATTTAATATAGAGTTAATATAGGATTAGCGAATAACAATGAACCTTATGTGAGACTAATGGACTTTGACAGAGCAAAACGTACGTGCTGACACTTGCTTCTGGAAACACACCAAATATTCCATGATTCTTTGTCGAAAAAAATAATAATTAAAAATACTAAAAACAGACTTTTGTGAAACACCTACCTAAAAAGATAGTTAATCATAATTAATTATCTATGAAATAAATGAATATGTGAAACATTGGAAAGTAGTGTGAAAAACATTCATTTTATGGTTGAAAAACTAGGCTAGGATGCTTGAAAATAAGTAGTTGTTGTAAGCACAAGCCGCTTTGTTTATGGTATTTAACACATTGACGATTTGCAGATGATCTTACTGTAAACTGAACTGCAACCATAAACAATAAAATCCCAATATTATTATTTAAGTAGGGGCAAGTCCGACTTCGCCTTGTGCAGATTTTTTTTGAGTCTAGTACATATTAGTATTTATTTTGATTTATAATTCGTTCTTAGATTTACGCGAACATTACATATTTAATAAAAATATTTTTTTACAAATTTTATCATAATTTCATTTCAACACGAAAGTTCCCTCACCACGAAAGCTGTAAGTAATCGAAACGTAGCGTCCGGAAATAATAAAAAAATGAATAATTTCGGCTTTATTCATAGTTTATAAATCTATTTTAAGTATCAATTTTGATGTCCCTTTCGAACAACTTATAAATTTAGTTTGAGCCAAAAAGACATAATATTCGACAACTAAAACAAGTTTATAAACTGTCTAAAAATAATACCATTAATGTTGTTTACAAGTTATTTTTTGCTTGCCTTTAACCTGTAATGATGATGAAAAATGATTTGGCACCTTCACATATTAGGAATCAGCCGTTAGTTTATCATACTGGTGACATCTCATTTTGAGTATAAAGATTTTCATGGGCGACGGTAATTACTTATCATCAGTTGAGCAATTTACAGGCCGGAAATAAATGCAATAAAAAAGTTATGACTATAAATTCCATCATAGTTTTGATAATAGTAACACAAACATTCATCTGACTGCGGCGTCGGTTGTTTTAAACATCATGATTAAAACCTTAAACTATTCATGTATGATTCGTTAAAAACGCGTAAAATTTATCTTGTCAAATATTTCACATGTGTTATTTTTTGAATTATTGCGGTAGTTTCGGCAAGAGACCGAAACGGCAAATACATCAGAATACACGAGAACATGGCACATGGAATTTTGGCACAGCAGACGAAATCGGTTGGCCGACAGCGACACCGCGCATGCGGGCTACTCGCTACTCGATGCACAATTATACGTATTGGGCGCGTTGCCGTTAACATGTAACAATTTAGTGGCAGGAAAAAAAAAAGAAATTTTATCATATTAAAACTCCGTCGTGAAAACATGTATGCTCATTAAATAAAACAAGTATCTCAACTGTACTATTTTCAAATTTTGAAGACTGTACAGTTAAGTACTAGTCTCATTCAATATGACCGCTACAAAATATTGGACCAGCAAAAATAACTTAATGAACCTTTAGTAATTCTAAACGTAATTTCAAATGACAATACTTCGCTACTTGTCGTGTGTAATGCTTGTATTAAGAGCGTTTATACCCTGCACGCGCTTTTTGGCTTAAAAACAGGACTTTTCAAATGAGTTAATAGCTACCAATAAACAATTTAAAGGAAAAATACTTATTACTAATTTTAGAAAAGGTTGTCATCTAGGGATTTTGGTGGAAAACATTATAGATTGATGGATAATTTGTGAGTACTATACGGATTACTGAACACAAGTTTCGTTATTTAGGCTTTAAATGGCAATTTAGAAGCCTAAGATATCCTTAACCACTAAATATAAGATGAAAACAAAAATATTATCAGACTAATAAGACCCTTATGGAGGGATTTTGCTGAGAAAAATAATCTTTTTGTGTTTAGTTCCTGAAAAATAAAAATTTAAACAATGCGAAATTATTCAGAAACTCTCGTCAAGAACATATTTTTTTTCACCAACTTATCGTTCATAATTTTTTATAACAATTGCATATTATAATAGAAGAACATCTTATCAATAAATTACCATTTTTATATTTCAACAAAATTAGTTTTCATGTTTTCTACAAATATTTTAAAAACCACTATAAAACACGCTGTCCGACGTGGATCAAATCAGACCGCCGCAAGGCCTTCTAGAGGGAGGACGTATCGCTCGTCGCTCCGGCCTGGCTGCAGTCGATTATGCCGCGCGTAGTAAAAATAGCCACGCGCGGAATGCGATTACCACATCTTAGTACTTTGGTAGTAAAATATTTTATTATTTTTATTACCTACAATGATTTTGTAGTGAGTATAAATTATGTTTCAGGTAATATAATGGGACGTCATTCCGAGGCTAAATTATGTTATGTATTGTAATATAAAATTAAATATATTTCGTAATTGTAAGGGGTTGTAAGGCCCCTAACACTATTTATGTGTTCGAACACGAAATGATTAATAAAACGTCCGTAGTGTCTACTGATTGAACACTGATTTGAATGAAACTTAACAATGTAATAATAACGAAAATATGATTAGTATCCAAAATTTGTATTATTCTTTGCTTGCACAGTAATATTTGTCTACTTATAATGCAAATAAAATATTTTATGATATTATATTACAGTTACATTTCAATTGAATGTTTGAAGCGCACGGATCAAAGTTGTTTGAGCCGATTGTATAGCGAGCCGACGCGGCATCTCTACGCACACAGCTTTGGTCGCTTATGTGTGCGTGAAATTAACGAAGAAATACCTATAGTTGACTTTGCGCGCAAGGTGTATACGCTCTTAATGACGAATACATTATTTCTCATCATTTATAAAGTAGGTGAGTGGTTGAGTTGTTACAAAATGAACATTCAACAAGCAATTTTTTATTTAGGAAGAATACGAGCTTGATAAGGAATCATCTATAATTTATAGAGGACACATTTTCTTTAACACAATGAAAACGTTTCCTCGATCCGGTTTTAAAATTTCTTGATTTTGATGAAAGAAAATCCAGGGTTTATGCGTGCGGAGAAATGGAATAGACTAGAGATTTGAAGGGATGGGATACCTGAAAGATTACATTTGAAGGATCTCCATTACCAAGGCTCGGGAAGACACGTGATAAGATATGTAAGGACAAGACGAAGCAGGAAGTGACAAGATCGACGGGGTTGGGCGGGAGATATATAGTGGGGAGAAAAGGACTGGTGGGATTGCTCCATCGAGTTAAGGTATGCAATAGTTTGGTCAAAAATTATTTATATTGTATCTGGTGTTGTGTGGAATCAAACAATATCCGTACTCAGAAAGTTGGGAAGGGCTGGTACTTACATTAAACCATTAAACACAAAAAAATTACCGAAGATACTGACTAAAAAAATAAGTGAAAATAATAACAAACACAAATGACTACCTCAACTTCAACGTTTTCAATATTTTTGCTGTAAATAAACACAGAACATTTGGTTTTTATCCATAAATAAGCCATTAACGTTATATCGCCATAGTATCCTATTTCCAATCGTTATCAATGAGACGCCAGGATATCAACCTAGGATAGGATATTATTTTTTTGCCAGAATATTTTGTATGTGTGCGTATTTTAATTCTCTCTCATCTGTGATCCGCTCAAAATGGAACAATGAACCTCGTTTCTTACAACCGCTTTGTATTATATTACAATGAGGATCAACCAATACAAACGAAGAATAATGTAAAAATATGAACTTAATGTCCTAATAAACATAGTTATTATATAGGTACTTTCAGTTGCAAACTTTTGCATAGGAGCCCGTGTACTTATATGATAGTACAACTAGTATGATAGAAAAAAACGTACTTATTTATTTTACATGATTAACTCAAATTTGATATGTTCAGACATAAACTTCATAATATGATGTCTATTTAATTAAAATTGTGCAGTAGCAATTTGTTTGATGCACCCTCTTGTTATACTTTAGTGTCTCCCTCAGTTACTCAACGATGAATCATCGTTCCATTGTTATTAACAAAGAACGGTATTCCCGGAATAACTTAATTGATAATTTTAACAATTATACAGCTAGCAAAGTTTAAAAAAAGATTTATAGAAGAAATGTATACGCTTTTCAAAGTCAACTTTCAATCAAGATGGGCAAGTCGGGTACTTCGCACAAGGTGTAGCCCCGTACCTATGTGACAATCACCCAAACACGTCGCATGTATTAAGGCGACACCCAAGTACTATCAAAAGTGGACCTTTACATAAAGTGAATGTTATACTATAATAGTCTTTAATAAAAATAGCAATATAATATCTTGAAACTTGTATTTTAACTTTTACTCCTCGCACGCTGAAAGTATGCGAACAGCCGGCATTTTCATATAAAATGTAATTACAATAAAAAAAAACATTATTATGACAAAAACTTACATTGTTTTAAGACTTACCTTTAGACTTATTAATCCCAAATAAAGTAACAAAGAATTTACACTGATATAGGCAAAATTTTTCACTACAAGCACTCACAGCTCAACACAATATGGCGGCAGGATGAAATCCCCACCTCGAAAAATTCAAAATTCAAAGGCTGAATTACACGATATCCTACAAGAATATTGTTTGTTGTTGGGAAGAGATACAAGATAGCACTCTGCGTTTTGCATCCCAGTCTAGTAGTAAAATTGACCGCTTACGATGTTGTGTGCTCCGGGGCTTACAATCTCATGATTGGTCGCTTTCACTAAGACGCTTCAATGTAGCCAACACGCATATGTTCTAACATAGACTATATAGAGAGTAATACCAACCTCACCAACATCACTATTTGTAGGTGACATTTCAGATACTTCATAGATGAATTATACTACGGAATTAAAGAATATTACAGTCAACTGGGGCAACAACTATCCACCTTATTTTTCTACATTGTGATATTACAACTGGAGTGGACGCGTTGATAAAAATTCTACTCGCTTAGCTATTATAGATCAAATCGGCAGATACTGTCAAGCAAAAATTATGCAGAAACCATATTATAAAATTTCGGAATATTTAGACCAGTGATTCTCAACCTTTTTTTGTTGCGGCACATATTTAACGATTTCAAAATTTGGCGGCACACAAAGAGCGCCTGAGACATATTGCTATTGCTATGCACGCCGCTTCATCATCATTTGGCACTAAGAAAAAACGCGTTGCAAAGCAAATAATAAAATAATTAACTTTTTTGTGGATTTAAATATATATTCATGTTAAAAATATTTTTCTTTTTAAATGATATAATTTAATAATATTAACATTATTATATATTTGCAAAATTTGGCGGCACACTTTTGAAATTCGGCGGCACACAAAAGTGCCGCGGCACAGTGGTTGAGAATCACTGATTTAGACGATAACAAGGCTTGGGAATAGAATAAAATTAAATAAATGTGAAGTATCTCGGAGCGTCAGTCTTGGTGTGCTCTATAAAATATCGTCGTGTTCCGGGTCGGTCACTTCCCTGTAACATGGTTGAGGAGGCCGATGGCTGGCACATGCGTCATTGCGTCATACTCGTGAACGGGAACGGTTTTTTACGGTATCCTGCAAAAGCCACTGCTGTGTTCACGCACAGTAGTTTGCATTCTGTTTTTTGCGGTGGAGCAACATTCCCATTAAACTATACGTGTAATTAATCTGGTTCCTGCATTTTACTGGACATTGTTATCCAGTTTGTAGTGGCAAAACCGAATATAAAATTCTGAGGGATCGGTTTATTGCTGGATACTGTAAACATCATAATCGTGTGACTAGCATTCATTATTATTATAGCACGTACACTACTAAAAGGAATTCGGCAAAAAACTGTTGCTGCAAAAAACGGGATGCTGCCGTGTGAAAGTAGCGTAAGGTAATTTTTAAAATTTGCCGCCACATAAAAAACACTAAGCATCTTTTTAATAATTTGATGTTAATAAATACACACATGACAAAATGATTATCTTTAAATACATTCAATTAAATAATATGAAGTAACCGATGGGAATTAAGTCATCGAAGAATTATTTTGTACATCAATTTATAAAGAATTGCACTCACAATAGCACTGTTCCTGTGGTAAAAGAAAATTAGTGTTTTGTCTATGGTGTAATATGCATCGATGTCGCGTTGCCCTTGACTCCATCCGATTACTGTTTTTGTAAAGTTCTCTGCATAAAATCCATATTAAATACTGTGTAAATATATTCTTCGTGTTTAGCAAAAGTTCTAGAGTGTAAAATTAGAGTTATTTTTATTGGTGTTGTTGTAAATTTGTGTAGCGTCACCTGACCGAGCTCATTGTCATTTCCCGCCATTGTGGCTCGTGTATAAACTGATAATTACTGTTTTTCTTCAAGATTATCCTATGTTTTACATGAAGAATAAGTAAATGATATAAGTGAGTAATGTCATTACACGGTAATGATGTTTGTTTGCTAGAAGTAGAAGATTACAACTTGTACGAAGAAGAGGCATCGGATCACGCTTTTACCAGGTATGGCTAACCGGCGTGGTCGCTAGATACTACTCATTTCATATGTATGATAACAATTTAATGGTTGTGGTTGTTATTTTCAATAACAAATTATATTAATCGGAGGGTCGGTCGACGTACATGGATTGCGCGGACCATATGACGCCGCTCACGCCCCGTGCCGGTACATAGTCAGCTGTTGAGCCGCCATGTTTGGTCAAATCAAATAGGCGTAGTAGGCGCCTCTACTTACTTATCGCAAAAATATCGTACTACCAAACACATGTACGCTGCGGCGTAAATACGACCATTCATTATTTTTTGCATTCTGTTGCAGCATAATATACCTATATGATAAAATTTGCAAAACACATTCGTTTCTAATATGTATTTACTATTTGTAAAGCTGATCACTACTGTGCAGTATGCTCTTTAGGTACATATAGATGCAGTGTTTTAGATAATACTATTATTAAATTCTTTTTAATAATCTATATCTTTTACTTTTTACATCTTTGCTGAATGAAAGGCACATACACATTAGCTAGTGTTGGTAAATACATTGCATACTTCCTACTTATTACATTGAATTTGGTATTATGAATATCCTCGTTATCTTTCTTGCATCTAAAAATAAGCCTTTCATATTTTTGTCTAGAATAGATTAAATAAATAAATATGTAAATAATATATTAGTAAGGAAATATTGTGTATTATTCAATAATAAGACCAAGTTATCATTTATTGATTACAGTTCTGAAAAGCATTCAACTTCTGGGAGCAAGACAATGGAGGCAGAAAAACGAATCAGACGTGAGATTGCTAACAGCAATGAGCGAAGAAGAATGCAAAGCATCAATGCCGGTTTTCAAGCATTGCGCACATTACTGCCACGGCATGAAGGCGAAAAACTTAGTAAAGTATGTTATTACTAATTTGTTACATCTTAATCTAATAGTCTGCCAATGTTTTAATGAACAGATTATTGCCTCAATTTAAAAGTAACCCATAGAAAATAATTCATTTATTTATGTTTAGGAATAAGTTTCTGACACAGTTGTTGTTGAGCTCAAAAAATAATTTAATAATATAAAATTTTACCACCATTTGATTTCAAAGCCATAAAGTTTCTCAACTGCCTTTGTAAATTTTATGCATGATATAATTATCTGGGACTACCATACACTGTTACCAACTAGTAGCCATTTAGAAAAACGTATATTTGTGCATGGAACTAGTTGTATCTCTGCTCACTGATTCCTTTGTATAGACAGAAGATTATGTATGTCAAAAAGTTAAAACTTGTAGAATCATGGAACTAATTAGAAACAAATAGTATGAAGTTGTGTGTATTGATAAAGTAAGTTATGAAACAAATATTATTAAAATACTTGGTATTTGTTACAGGCAGCTATTTTGCAGCAAACTGCAGAGTACATCTACAATCTTGAACAGGAAAAAACAAGACTACTGTCACAAAATTGTCAGTTAAAAAGACTACTGAATCAACATGAAGGTGGTGAAATACCTTTGAAGAAACGAAAAAATGATATTCTCAATCACTTGCCTCCTGTCATTCCTCCGGATTCAACTGACGACACCATAGTCAACTCACGGTCCCCAGAACCCGTCGCCGTCATTACGGTTTCCAGTGTTTCACAAAAGAAAGACACTGAGAGTGGAGATCTTAGGGTGCAACTGGAACAGGAGAGACGGCTACGGCGACTTCTCGAAGAACGACTGCACACACTAGAGACACAAATATATCCCGACACAGGCCGCGAACACACACGTTCCGTCGTCCATTTCGAGCAAACTGATATCGCCGATTGCAAATTGGAAAGCGAGGAAGCGGAGGCCAAGGTCGCAGAGACTCCAGCAGTGGCGACGCCCTTACTCGAGGCTGCAATAAAAGCGGAACCGCGAGTGGAAGTGGAAGTGCTGCCGGACGCCAACCACGAGTCGTCGCGCCTGTACCTGGCCAGCACCAGCCGGCAGAACCTGGAGACCATCGTGGAGGCCATCCGCCACCTGGAGGGCGACCACCTGTTCCGCGAGGAGGCGGCCGACGCGCCGCTCGCGCTCACCAAGAAGGCGCCGCCGCCGCGGCCCGGCGTCATCGTGGTCAAGCACTCGTGATCGCCTTGAGCGCGTCTCAGACTTTCAGCTCGTAATTTGCTTCCGCTTAGCGAGCACTCCTGACCCTCGAATATAGTTTTAAATTATTAGTTCTTTAATTGTATTTCCAAAGTGACGAATCGATAAGTCTGTGTCTTTGTTTATTTTTACGCATTGAAATCGAAATGTTAGCGTTAGTCAGCTGGAAGCGTAGTCGCGCACGTCGATGGACGCTTAGTCTCAAATGTAATTAATGATTATTTTAATGTTAAAATGTTATGTTACTCTTGCTTATTGCGTTCGTTGTGTTGATGGAACGAGGAATGACTGACTTGTGTAAGATATGGTGAGGAATGATTAGGCGCCGCGTGCCGGTTTCATTTGACGACGATATTGAGCTCTTGTATTTAAATGATCATGTATATTATAATTTAAACTTTTGTGATATGTTTTGTGAAAACTTAAAAGACAGAAAAATTATCCCAATCATAAATTCTATAAAAAAGCAATAATACAACAGGGATTTTTGTATTGAAATAATCACGCAATAAGTGCTGATATACAATAAATCCAAATGTATTTAAATTATGACTAAGCTGGGCAGTAATATGTCATAATGCTTGGCAGTTTCTAGTATAATTAAATTAAAAGCATATATTATGCTTAGGGACATTCTTGTAACAATAGATAAAAATAATTGTTTCCATCATGATGGTTTGAGTTTAGGCAGATTTTAGGGTATGATGGCATGCGGCTATGAGATGTGTTGTATTTCTCTACTTTTGTTAATGGAATTTGAAATTAAAACTTCATCAACATGAAAAAGGAGTGTAGAACTTATATTCTTATAGTAATGTTTGATATAATAAAATAATACAAACATAATACTCGTCTGAAAAGAGCTATAATGACGGTCTTTATCTTACCGTGATTTATTGGAGTATGATGTAAGGTATGCATGTAACCTATTAAATGTACATGTTATATTAGTCCAGTTTTGCTTCTTTGTCTGTTTGACTTACAGTCCCAGTGCATCGCTTGTTTCTTAATATTAGTGAATTATTATGATGGTGTCTACTGTCAGTACTAGGACATAATAGAGGCAGAAGTGTTAGAGCATTCCATGTTGTTGAATTCTCTTTAATGAGTTATTCTACATATGAGATGTAACTGATTGTATCATCTTATATGTTATGTATTCAATTTAAATAGTGTTATTATTCATATAAGCATTAATTCATTCAACTACTTTTAGCTAATCTACTAGGACTTGATTAGGTAGATATTGTCAGGAAATTTGGTTGGTACCTTATTGGGGAACTACCTATTGAGTGCTAATGTAAAATGGCGGAACATTGCGCCAAACATTCAAATATTGACTTTACTGTAATTAATGTGTTACGTCGTAGTTGATTTTTAGTTTGAATTGTTACACATATATCAGATTAAATAAACTAGCGCCAAATAATAATAGTATTAACATGGGATAGCCCATGTTTAATGCTGTTATAACCGTTTAACATTTTATAAGCTTTTACAGTTCGATAAAATATTGAATTTGAAAGTAAAAATAGTAAATGTGATGCAGTGCTATCCATCAGACCTATAACATAGCACTCTTTAAACTGTGTAAACTACAAGTAGTAAAAATTTTAACTATTTTATGAAATGCATTATTTGAATGACAATATGTTGCAAGTAATATTTTGAAAGTTATTTCTATAGACTTGGAGTAATATTACTCTTTCATAAATATTATTTGTGAACTACATGTTTATTTATAATTAAAAAACATCAATCAACAATTTTTCATTTGTTACGTGTTCTATTCAATTTAATATCTTTTTTTTAAGATAAAACAATCAAATTATTTTAGAAAGTGTCGAAATAGTAGAGTTTTCCTCAGTAAAGGGCGATTTAATCGCCTGCTATTTGAATCTACGGAATAGAGTAAATAATCATGTTTTCACTTATTACTCTATCAGCTCTAGATGCACGAATATTTGACTGTGGTCCTTGTGTTACTTAGGTAATATGTAGCTAAACACACTGATTTGATTCATGTTCGCTTTAATGTGCTGACATCTTTGTTAAAAATGTAATATGTGCTTTTTGTTAATATTGTGTCTTGTAAGTTTTGAGTGTGTTTATTGTATTTTAAGTTAGACTCAGTGACAGAGTGGATCGACGATCGACATGTACATCAGAAATAGTCCCTTTTGGGGACAAGAATTTTAAGACTGATCATTTATTCATTATTAAGTTAACGCTAGTTCAAGTCACCATAATAATAGTATAAGTGTGCGTGTGTTACTTTATGTAGCTATTTATATGACTGTGTTAAGGGAAAATATGTTATTGATTGCCTAAAGACTTACAGAGATCATCCTACCCCACACACTAGCTTAATATCTCATTGAGAATGTTCGTATACGTACGTTGATTTCGATGAGTATATTGCAGAAGTTCGATGTCTCTCTGATTCTTTAGGCACGCTGATAAAATAAGTATTAAGTGCAGGACGTGCACTTCACACAAGTTAGACTCATTATTTATTTATCACCAGACTTGTTGAATTGGTTGTAATTTTAGAAATCGATATTTTATTTTAAGTTTATGTAATATGTTTATGGAAGGTAAAAACTCGTGTTTGCAGCTTACGACCTTATTCATAAACAGTTTATAAACCTATTTTAGCAATTGAATGTTTTGTTTTCTTCCAACAACTGAATTTAAAAGTCGTACGAAAGGGGCAAAACATTCGATTACTTAAACAGGTTTATACACCATGAATGGGGCCGCTATGACTATTTATAATATAGAAGGAGCGCTGGTACTTAAAAAACGTTGATAGAAACGGTTGTGCCGAGACACCTTTTTCTGCTCTCCTATTGGCTGAAATTTGCCAGGTTGAATAACACGTCTGAATTATTTGAAAACATAAGTAGAATAGAAAAAGATAAACTTGTTTCAGACGGATAATAAATAAATATACTTTCGGTTACCGACGTAGTTTATAGCAATTTATTATTTAATAATTAGCTCAATTTTTTTTATGAAACCGCTAATTTATGACAGCGCTCCCTCTTTACTTTAAATATTCTAAGCTTAAACGATAGATGCATAGTATGTACTAGCTATACACATTATTCCAAGTGAATCCCAGTAATTGTATTCATTAGATTAGCACTTAATTGTGCGTAATTATAGGCGAAGTATTATACAAATATCGATTTCTAAACTAGTAACCCTTATCCTAACATCTTTTTCTTTTCCAAAACTCATTTTGCACTCTGTTTCTGAGTCCGTAATATTAAACGTTGTCTGCCTACCGCCTTTACATTAATGTCATTGTAGGATAATTATTAACTATGTATCATAACGGTCTTGGTTATACTACTAGTGTAGTCGAAAATAGAAGTAAGAGATATTAAGTCAAAGAAACAAGTTAAATTGTTTAAAATGTGTTATTATTTATGTCTTAAAGTATTGAAACGGTTATTTCTTATTAATTAGTTTGTAAATGATAGATATTCGTCTGTATATTTAATCTTTTTTCACTTTTCAGTTATTGAACGCTAAAACCAATAAAACATTCGATTTTAATATAAGTGCGATAGTAATATTTTTTCTGTTCGCAATATTTCACTTTTTGTTATTTATATTTCGTAATAGAGATGATCACATTGGTAACAATAGTTTGTAACAATATAATGACATTGTGAGTTAGATTCACAGTTGAATCACTGTACGGGTGTGTCGGAAGAGCAATTTAAGTTGCGACCACTTGCATATGAAATATAATTTATGAATCCATAGATCGAGAAATGCATGCTTATAAACTTCAAATTCTTGCGGATGTGCCATGTCTTATTGGTTTTATGCATATTTCAGTAATATTTCCATTTTCTACACTCTATCGCATTTACTGGTATATCTTTGTGTTCTACTTACATTTCAACCCGACACGACATTTATAAATTTTGACTTGCTATTTAAATTTGATATTGCATTTATAATAGGTCTTTATATCAATCACATTTTAATATTTCAGTTTACAAGTTAGTGATTGGGTGAAAATTGCAAGATAAATATTAAACCAATTTAAATACGTGTTATGAAAATATTGTTATAAAAATAAAATAAACATTTATTAGACTTATATAATCCAAATGTAATTAATTTTCCTGGAAGGGTAGTCATAATAAAATAATTATCTAGTGTTATTTTAATATAAACCTTTCACCCTATCACTAACGGGTGTAGTATGTTCCTAAACATAGAGTTATGACATATTTCTTACAGTTAAGGATGGTAATGATAAAGTGTAGAAAATAATGCATGGATGTTTCCATTTTGATATGAAATTGGTAAAAATAATATTTCCTCTGATTTTAATTATAATGTACCACATTTGATCTATATTAATTACCAATATTTATAAAAGATTGATGATTTTGTGTTTCATTTATCTTTGTGTTCTCTCAGATAGTTACAAAGAGAAGCTAATAAGTGTGGTAAGTTGTTGACAGAGAACTCGTTGCCGCCAGACTCGTCATTTGCTGCCTCTAACAAATCCATTACACGTCAGCAATTATGAAGTTTCAATCGTGGTGGCTTTAGAAATTATAAGCTTCAATGTGTCTAGAAAGTTGAAAGAACCATCAAAGTACCGAACTATCAAGGAAACACCATTTTGATCGTTGCCTAAGAAACATTTCTAAAATTGGGCGGAAGGTGAATCTTGCCACCATCCAAAACAGTTATCTCCGTTCGATAAATCTTCGTGTCAAAGTGCACAAGGCATCGTGGCGAAAATCACCTGGAGATTTGAGTTGCAACAAGTCAAGCAAGTACTGGGAGACTGCAAGCTTCAAGCAACAACAAAATCCACACCGCCCTCACAGAAAAGTGTAAAACCAGCCACAGTTGAACTTTTCTGTGATATTGCTATATACATATAAAAGGAGTCACCGACGAGAAAGCTGTAAAGTAATCGAAACGTCGGGAAGTGAATTCGCGATAAAATCCGTAAATAATAGTTTTATTTCAATTTTGACCGCCATTTTGAACTTTTTGGTTATGGGTCTGATTGGTCTCAAAATCGATATCTAATGGATCCTACGCTATGACATCTGATGTTCTAAATTCACAGTCAATTTTAAACTTAATTCAATGAAGTAAATTTCCAAACATCCTAATATAATTATAACTTCGAAAAGCACTTTGAGGAAATGTATGTAGTGCTTTTGCGCTTCGTTTGGCTTGTCTTTGTGATAGATTCATTAGGTACCTTGTTAAATACATAATGGAGGTAGGCACTTATAAATTTGACCATTTACTACATAATAGATTTAGTTACAGTGTAAATACCAAAAACATAAAAAACTAAATGCTTTTAAATGCACGATGCGAGATGCGCTTTGTTGTGATTCGACCCACAAACAGTGAATCATTCCGTTAGGTTCCAAGGCTAGTTTCGCATTGAGTCGCCGGAGAGCACAGTCGTGTTCGACAAAAAATAACTTTGTTTATAAACAAAATTGTTTCTGTGATCTGTGTTAGAAGTTATCATCAATTTTTAAAGGTAATAAAATAGTTGATTTGCCATTTTCAACGCCGAAAGAAATTAAATTATAACCGTAAAATGTATTTTGTATTAAACACATTTTATGATGAAATTACCTATTCAAGAATATGAAAATGATAATAATTTGCGGAACTTAATACCTCAATGTGCGGAAAGAACATTAAATAAACTATTGTTACCCTTTCAATATCAATATAGCCTGTGATTATCATCACACCAATAGGTGGGTAATGCAATGCGGCAGTATAAGACAATTTTTTTCAACAATCATATTTTTTATCAACGTGTGGTTTTAACTTCTGTGTGTTACATAGGTGACATAGGTAAGTTTAATTAGACAAATTATTTTATCCGTATCTTTATAAACTTATATTTCAATATTTAAGTCCTTTTCAATGAAAATGGATTGTGACATTTCGAAACCTGATGCACAAAGAATTAAAAACGTCAGGAAACGTACAATTTTTCGCGTAGAACTTAGTTTCTTTTATCCTAGTCAATTTCTATATCATAGTTATAATTATTTTAAGTAATTGTTCTTTGCTAAGAAAAAGTACTAGTACTTCATTTTACATAGATTGTTTTGTAACAATTTAGTGGCAGTGTCTTATAGAAGTGGTAAATAAGTCCCAAAGATTTCGCGGGTTCGATTTTTACACCGACTCTAATGTTTGTAAGCAACCAATATTTATTTTGCGTATGCGGATTGGGAAGTCCCACATGCTTTGAAATACCAATGATACAATATACTATGACGTTGGCAATGAGGGTTGATTATCAGATTAATTAACCAATTTAATAACTATTTTAGGTAGCAGCAACTCAGCGTATTTTTATAATTCTGCGCGGTCCCCTCTTCATTGATAAGTGATAACCCTTTGACATTGACTGTGGCCTTACATTGTGCGCGAATACCGCCTCGTATAAACACTTTATGCTTTTAGATTAGTTTGGTATATGAGATTTACAAGTTATCGTATGTTGAGCTTAATTGTGGATGGTTCTGTTAACGTAGATAAGTTTAATACAAGTTACAACATGAAAGATTATCCATACGAAACTATAATATATTATGTAAGTAAAAGATAGGTACCTAGACTGTATATGTCGTGTATCCAGATTTTATGTTTCGGTTTTTTTTATTTTTTTTTGCATTTTCTTCGTCTTCTGCTAACAAACAAGCAATAAAAACTATTTCTTCTTCGCATTCCTCCATTCTCACAAGCGCTATCCGCACGCACGATCACTATGAAAATCCTAATGAAATGACATCGGCAATCCGATTGCTGGTACTTGCGTCGGCAAATCCGATCGCTACCGATGCAGTGGACGCACTGTGAAAAATTAATCCGTTTCATGCGATACGTCCGATGCTTACGATGCGGACCTGTGGACGCTTACCTTTAGAAACTTTGTTTCTTATGATCGCGGTTGCTAGCAGTATCATGTGAATTTCCGTAGTTTTTATTTATTTTATTCAGGAATTCTTTTGAAATACGTGAAATAGACCTTTTAAACATTAATGAGACTATTTTTATAGTTCGGACAGTGATTTTTTGGCACCCTGTATGATAGATAGGTACCTATAATATAATATTAATGACTCAATTAACTTTCTAAGGCAATAGGTATTTTCCAAATTCATATCCAAAACCTATATATGATAGCATAAACTGTTTTGGTGGTCAATAGTCTCAATGTCATAGCTATCTAATAAAGTACAAATCTTGAGCGTATATGGACTTACCCCGAAGACGGATTTCCCCTGATGACCTTATAAGTAAACCGTAAAAATAGATTTTGTTTGTATTTCATAGGTCCGGCAAACGACCAAAGAGGTAAACTGATGGTAAGTGTTCACTGCCGCCTATGAACATCCACAGCGCTTGGATCATGGACGCCGGCCTGTCAGATTAGGAGGGAAACAAAAAAGAAAATGATAGGAAGAGAAGAGGTATTAGGTTATTGGGCATCCGGAATTCTCACTTAGCGAACAAAACGTGACAGCAAAACTGTCGCTTCACGTTGACTTACTGTGAGACAGTGGTACTACCCCGGACTGGCCTGCCTATCATGCAGCTAGATGTTGAGTCATGATTGACAACAGCGTGGTTCCACTTCTCTTAAAAATCTCATAATATCTTTTAGTTTTTTAGTTCATATACTAATATTTTAGAATAGGCTTTTTTTTACTTTGTACCTTTATTCACTTGAATGCAGGCGTACTTACCTTGCTAGCTGTAACGATGGAAACAATATTGTACCGACGCAATGTAATTTTAAAAACTATCTTTATTCCTTATGTACCTACTAGTAACTGGTCAGCCTTTTCTCGCAAACTAATCCACGTGATTTACTTTATTTACCATATCTTTAAATTCTTACTAATTAGCTCATGTTACCCCGGCATTCTCATTAAGCGAAGTTTTCTCACTTCCAGTGTTAGTCACGAATGAAATGTAATGAAAAAGTACGTGTGTGTAGAATGTAGACTAGTGTTGTATACATACCTTTTTATGTTTTATACCTATTTTGATACCGATATCTACCTGGACATAATATTAATTATGCTCTTGAATTAATCTGTTATTCGACCACCATAAATAAGTAATAATATACCTATGTATGTATGTTGCAAATAAGATAACTATTTCTGTATTAATTACTTTATGTGTTTTCTCTTTCATTTAAGGCAATGGCGTTAAAAATGGGACTTATTCTAATATTTCATTTAAGTTTAATCATTGGAAAAATAAATGCAGACATTTTGGATGATGGAAACAAGTAAGTAGATAATACCTACGCATATGTAGGACTGCATCGGTGGCATAGTGTTACTAGGTACGGATCTAAAGCTGATGTTTCGGGTTCGAATCCCGGTTTGGGTAAAGTGATATTGGATTTTTCTATTCATTATCAGCCAGAAGTCAGGAATTTGCCCGGTGAGGCGATGGGCTCACTCCCTATCACATTGTGGAACGGAACAGATAAGGCGAAACGTGGGCGACGTTGTGGCACCTCTGCCTACCCCTTCTGGGAAAAAGGCGTGTGTTTATGTATGTACTTACATATGTATGTTGCCTATAGGTACCCTAGTACCTAAGGAGTAAACTACTTTAATACTAAATTTAATAAAGTATTATATTGACATATCGTATTTAAATTAACCCGCATGTTTCTCATCACCCCAGGAAACAATGTACAACATTTGAAAAAAAACCGAATTGTTTTGTTGTTAAAAATTGAGACTTTTATACAGTTACCGGTCTCAGGGATAAATATACGAGTGTTATAACCGTTTAGCTGAATTTCAGTTCGTTTCGGGAACTTATTTGAGCGGTAAAAAGATTCGTACATCTACCTATATGGGTTGATGAAAAGCCATATAAGCAAAAAGCGTAATTTTTGAGAAATTTTTTTTTTCAAACTTAATAAAATATTACCTGGGCTGGTAAGGATCGTGTGGTTCAAATTAAATATCTATTAATTAATTAAACGTTTGGTATAATTAAATTGTTTTCTTAAATTTTTTTAGAATATCTGCGATGCCTGAGAGTCAGGACAAACAGAATTTATCTGACAATATAAACGATTTCGGATATAAAATATTGTTAAAAATGATGCAGCGGAACATAGATGATAATGTAGTTATTTCGCCGACCAGTGTTGCTGGTAAGTTGATACAATCGCTTATGATTTTATAGAATAGCATACATCAAATGCGTAATGGAACTTTAATTATACAATTCGTTAATATTAAAAAAATATATTTATAAGATTGAGAGACTGCCTCAGTGGCGTAGTTATGCTGTACTACGGTAACGCTGAGGTCTCAGGTTCGAATCCCGGGTCGGGCAGTGTGATGGATTTTTCTAATTATCAGCCTGGAGTCAGGAATTTGGCCCGATAAAGCGATAGGCTCGTGATAGGGAATCACTTCGTGGGACCATGTAGCACCTCTACCTAACACGTGAGCATATGAATATATGTATATTAATGAGATTAAATGCGATGACTTATATTATAGCAAATATAACTAAATATGTAAATGATTACCAATAGGTTTACTCGCAATGACTCTTCTGGGAAGCGTTGGAAACACGTACCAGGAACTGGCCTCGATTCTCGGGTTTTCCCAAGGTAAGAAGCTTTTTAGTAATACCTACAATACTACGAAATAATATTACATGCATTAAAATGCATTATATCTATGGGTACTTACGTATATTTATACAACTGGTCGAAGTTTGTACACGAAAAGTGTCATAGAAAAAATATTAGATACATATATATTATTTGATTGGATTATATTTGCGGGAGGATCGCTATGTATGTAGAAATCGCTTTCTCACGTTTGTTGAAGTTAAGAATCCTCGTTTATGAGCTAGAAGAAATAATCTGAGTACGGGTATCACGAGGCTGCGTCTGGCTGAAGCAAATTTAAAGCCACCCACAAATAGCCCAAAATTAAAAGATACCACAGTGTCTGAAGGTTGAGTTATGGTAGAGAACACGACAATTGGACTCTGAACGACTGGTCAAGAGTTATATTTTCAGACGAGTTAGTTGTATACAAGCACGACTGGAGTCAAAGTGTATAGAAGACCGGTAGAGCGCTATAACCAAGCTTGTATAGAAGTAAAAGTAAGTACCGTACGACGAAAGGCCTATTAACATCTGGGCTGGGATTCCGAAAATCGTGAGCTAGTGGTGATATAAAATGGAACTTTTACTGCAGAACGACATGTCACTGATTCTGAATAACTACATTTGTCCATTTTTAATGAACATGGACAATACCCACCCGTATACTATACAGCTCAGATAGTGATTGCCGACATACAGTTACCAATTAAACATAAATAATTTACAAAACAAAAATAATCTAATATTAAAGCTATTTATAATCCGGCCGCTCAGAGAATGCGTTCCTGAAAGGTTGTAATCGAACGGACGACGTAACTTTGAAGTGTCGTTGCAAATGCAACGACAGCAAATGTAAATACATTATCGAACAATTTTATTTATTTACCCTACTTACGAACTAAAACATCATAAAAAAATAAATAATATGTAAATTTAGGTTAAATTTTATCACTTTGGACTAAATTTGACGGTTAATAAAAATAAAAATATTATATTTATAAGTTCATACCACGCCGTTACAAGGTTATGTCAACTGTTCATTTCTGGAGTGATGGGGCCAAAAAATAGCAGATTATTATAACGTTATTTTCCGTTATAATATAAAATAGTACATTTGTGTTTTTAATAATGTATAACGTAATAATTAAACGGATCTAACTCTTTATTTCACCTGGCAGCAATATAATATCTTTCACATTTGTGAATTTTATTTAAATTTGGCATTGAAGTTTACGTTTTTATTAAAATATTTTAAATAAGAACATTTAATATTAACTTATATTATTTACTTATTGTAAAGTGTGACGTAAATTTTAAAGTCACGTGACCAACCGTTTTGGTGACAATATTTTTAGTAATAAAGAAAAACATATTTATTCGTTATAAAGATCTCTTTAAAAATATATTAACGGTTGGAAGATTTAACGAATGATTATACCTAGATTTTAAAACACTTTATAGAAAATAGTCAAGTATCCAATTATTCTAACTTGCTACTTTTACTGTGAATAATTCAAAAGTTTAGCAAAATGATAATTATTTCCCATCACTACTCATGATCAACTGACATGTGTCAGGAACGCATTCTCTGAGCGGCCGGATTATAAAAGTGTTTTCTATCAACCTTATAATTAGGCACTCGCAACTCGCTATATATTAAGTATGTAAAACATTACTATGTACTCACAGACAAACCAAGTCATTGGTTTTGTGAGACTAATTGTAATTTTTTTGTTATTTTGTCTTAATATAATAAATAAATAAAAAAAAAATATTTCGCGCACTTTCTGGGACCACTCTCGTAAAACTCAAAAAGTAGATAAGTAAATAGGTAAGAAGGGTATCACGTAACGTTAAAAAATATATAAGGTCAGGTTGGCAAATTCCGTCTATAGGGCGAAATCGTCTATTTCCAATTAAATGCAGTACATTCAAATTACACCTCTGAGAGTTAGCATGTTAGAACAGCATCGTTTCTGCTTCAAATTTAATTTAGGGAGTAAATAAGTTGTTAAAAAATAGGCTTAAACATAAAACAGGCTTTGAAAGGTCAACAGTGTTAAGAGACCATGTTATATGAAGTTCAGTGTGTATTTAAGTAATTTTCGTAAAATTCCGTATGGTATTCATTTTTCGCAAAAATATTTTTATTTTATTTCTTTGGATAACTAAATTACATGTGCTAAATGCATTTAAGTTTAATACACTGTTTATCATATAATAAAATAATATCCCCAAAAAAAGAAACCTTCATAATTCGTAATCAAACAAATATGAGCTTTTAGAAAACTATGACGGAATTTGCCACCTTCACCTCAATATAAAATATTTTACTTATTTATGGAAGATAACAAATATTCTGCTTCTCTTAGAAATAATTTACTAATTCGTTCACAGATATTTTAACAAATCGTTACAACCACGAGCAATTTGGCGATCTCCTTCACGGTTTAAATGATGACAAAACATCAAAGACTTTGTATGCAGACGCCATGTTTGTAGACCAAAAAACACAAATACGCCAAGTATTTCGTGAATACATGAATAGGGTTTACCGTGGCGAAGCTCTCAGCGTTGACTTTAAACAAAAAGAAGAGGTCAAACACATGATTAACGAGTGAGTGACATATTACCATATTACCTATTTAATGTGCTGAATGTATGGCTGAATGTGTAGGTACCTAGAACCTACGTAACGGACAATTTGATACGGGCGTTTTGCATATCTACAATGAGTATATGCGGGTGTTAAAATTTTTAGATTAACTGGTAATATGTAGGCATAAGTAGCATGTACATAAACGACAGTTAAAATGTATCATTCGACTTGAGGTATATAGATTTAATCGATTGAGTATGTCGAACTATTAGTAATACATATGTAGGAGCTAATTTAAAGTGCTGTAACTTAGTGTTACGGTGTGATTTTAAGTATCCTCGTTATGCAATATATTTTACAATAATGAAATGTAATATACCTAATCTATTTGCAGATGGGTCAAAAGTCACACAGAAGGCCGTATAGAGAACTTTTTGAAACAATCTCTACCTGAATCTACAAAGGCGGTGTTGTTGAGTGCATTGTATTTTAGTGGTCAATGGGCTCATCCGTTTGTACCAGAGTATACAATAAAGTAAGTAGAAAACAATTAACACAGTACTTTACATAAGACTACTGTATTAACGATTCGCTGAAATTACGTCATTGTAGAAACGGAAATCTTTGTATTCTCCCGAACAACCACCGTGTACATTAAAGGTATAAAACCAGCTGTAGCTGTTTCACTTCATGGAATCAGATTTTGTATTACCGGTTATGAACAGTCAGCAGGCAAGGTCGGTCACTAAAGATGAGTATCTCGTTGTCTATGGTCTGTACTGAATTTACCACCAGGCCCATTGGGATGCCTGTCGTAATAGATACTAAAATATTCGATTCCTATATAATGAAAGAAATTGCTTCATAAAAAATATACAATAGCGAAAATAATATTAGCTATCTAGAAAAATGAACGTGTGGATGATCCTGTCAATGATGAATGCAAAATTTATATAATCATTACAATTTTACATCTTTTCCATAAAAGTTATGAATTATACCTAACCTTTAATCCCCTCATGGATTACTATACATAACAACATGTCAAGAATGTATGCTCATTATTATCTACATTTCCAATAATTTTAAGCATTATTTTTGCTCATTTACTTCTTTGTGGCGTCTTTCAAAGAATCGTTGCACAAAAAAGAATACTGCCTTTATGTTAAACTGGTTTCTTCTATTCATTATGGTAAATGGTTACAAAAAACAATGTCGCAAGTTGAATAGCTTTGGAACATATAGGTACCTAAGTATTGGGAAACATTATGTTATGCAAACTATACACTCAACCGCACGGAAACTTGCACAAGGATTTATCTGTCGTTAAAAATATACCATGCCGTAGACCACCACACTGACATAGCGCCGATTGGCCATGGACTTATATAAATAATTGTAATTGTGAAATTTTAAATGAAATAATATAATATCATAAGTTAAATTAGAATTTGACGCTGCCGCAACTTTGGTTCGTTCTCGTTTATCCATCCCATAGTTGTTTGGCAGAAATTGCTATAAGCAATAAGACTGCCACTTGTACATTTTGTTTTATTAGTAGTGTCTACTTCATAAATCTTATCACTACATAGTATAAAACAAAGTCGCTTTCGCTGTCCCTATGTTCCTTTGTATGCTTAAATCTTTAAAACTACGCAACGGATTTGATGCGGTTTATTTTAAATAGATAGAGTAATTCAAGAAGAAGGTTTATATGTATAATACGTACATATTATTGTACAGAAATCTATTTGTACCCTGGCGAAGCTGGGCCGGGCCGCTAGTGTACAATAAAGTATTAACCCTCCGTGTACCAGGTGGGGTATCTCATACCCCAGCGGGTGAATTAGCGCAAGTAATGTTTAATCATAAAAACACCGAAGCTCATTGTTTCAGTAGCTACTAGCTGCAAATAGTTCTATTATGAACCAATTTACGTTATTAATTCCGATGTAATACTGTTTTTATGTGAGTTATATGCGAATAAAGTGCCCAGTGCACTGGTATCTCATACCCCACCTTGTACGGCACGTAGTTAAAAAGAAGAGTATTTTTTTTGTTTTTATTATTTCTTTATTGATTGATGTCTCTACTGTCAAAATATTTATTTCCATGCAATAATTTCATACAAACTTGCCTTAGGTAAGGAAATCCGATACTTTACCACAATTTTTGGAAAAAGTGAGCCGAATATGTTTGTGAATTTGATATTATGTAAAGTATATATCTAATATGGCTATAATTATAATAAACCGTTCACAAACGATCTCTAGCAGTATAGAGAATGCTTTAATACTATCATAATATAAGGACAGTATCAATATACCACTGTAAAATTTTGCAGGAAATAGTTTATTTACGTAAAGATGGGGTTAATGTTTTTTTTTTATTATTATGTTTTGATGTTATTATGCAACCTAATTTATTATGTGAACATATACAAACAAAAATGTCCCTTTTTAGTGCTTTACAGTAATATCAGTTGATCATATAATTAATAAAGTTATTAATTGTACCATTGCCGAATTTCCCAAATATACCGGAAAAATATCAGGCAAATCTTTCTGAAAACCTACTACATTATCAGTAAAATCTAAAAAGATATAATGACGTATTTTCTAGAATAGAAATAAAGACTAAGTATAGCTATACAAAATGTTAGACACCGTTATGTTTCGAGTACACAAATTATTTACTGTGAGAATTATAGTTACTTTGACACCAATTTTCTTAACTAATTTTCTCTCTCGTTACATCATTTTCCCATGTTTTGATTAGCAGATATACCGATTGTAGTCCTATAAGTCGAAAGGACTGAAATTTTAACATGTTTAATTAGTTTTTTGACGTTTCGTGGAGCTCAACGTTTTTTTACATTAATAAGTTAGGTTTAGTTTCTTTCCACACAAACTTATTATTATTATTCCAAATATATATTTTATCAATTAATCCATTTATTGAAAGTAATAATGACATGATTTCAATAAAAGTATTTTATATGGGCGTTATTCTTTGAATTAAGCCACATTTATTTTGGGGTATGTGATACCCCACCTCGTACGGGACGGGAGTTTTAGTCACCTGGTACACGGAGGGTTAAATAAATGCATCCATGCGATTGGCGGACTTCACGTACCACATATATTATTGAAAATCTGAACAATACACAGGTTCGTCGTGAGGTTTTCCTTCACCTTTAAAATGCGTGGTAATTGTCAACCAACGCGTGACTTCGAAGTCAGAGGTGCGCCCTGGGATTTGAACTCCTGACCACCGGGGTCGCCTTGTCGGGTTCATTACCATCAACTACCATACAATTCTTGTTTTACACGTTTATTAGTTCAAGAAATAATAAAAAGTAAAGCTATTTGATGGCTGCTTATATACGAGAGCAACTGTAAGTTGAAAGGGTGTGAATGGCCGTGAGAGCATAGTAAGGAAAATACATAATGAGAAAATGAATTTTAAGTTCGGGCGATAATCATATACGGCCTTAAGTGTATGACTTTGCATAAATATATGCTTTCAACGAATTGGGGTTCAAAAATTGTAGTGGTCAGCTAACAATCCAGGTTGAAATCTAGTAATTGACGGATGGATTATTATAAGATGTAAAATCCGCTTTTATCCCACAGCAATCTTTGTGGTCGTCACGACTCCACGTGGACAAAACCTCGTGTTGTTTTAAAGAAATTTACGAATTTAGTAAAGGAGAAAGCCCATTTTCTATGAAACTTAGTACCGGTGTTAAGATTGTTGCGCCATGATGAAACGTCCTTTTTTGTGTAAGGAAAAATTTATATTTTCAATAAATATAAGCATAATTAAGACTAGCCCGGAGTGCTTGGAGAAATGAACTTGGAAATTAAGTAAAACATATTTGTTGTATGGGCTGGACTCTGGAGGCTGTCTCGCCCTCACACCCACCGCTGCAATTCCTGTAAGCCAGAATCAGCAGTGGCACGCAATGTAATGACACCGAGCATTGAAGCTCGGCGAGTCTCTGGGAATGTCTAACTTGTCTTTAACCCGCGACGAAACGAATCAGAAAGATAAATTAATAGGAGGAGTTGGAAATAAATTATTGTCCTCTTCCCTCCGTGCAGTCAGTGACAAAACAATGAACTAAAGAGGTTAATAACCTCGCAAAAAGACTTTCACAGCCGGAGAAGCCAGCTGTAAAGCAACACGGATCAAATCATTATTACATTTAAATGGGACCTATTATGAGAGCTGTTGTACTTGATTCCAGTAATAGGTATGGCAAAAATGCCGGAAAGCACGGAAATTCGTCCTGTTTGGGGTCTATGAACAAAATGTAAAATTTGATGATAATTACATTTATAAAAATCGGTAGTCCAACATAAAACAGGAAAACGATTAAGGACAAACCATAAAAATAGTATAGTTAAATTTAAGCATTATCGGTTTTGGGATCATTTATATTTTTACCGATAGGTACTATGAATGGACATTCTCCTTTATCTAAGATCTCATAAATACCTACTATGAAAACAAGAGACGTGATAGCAGAGAAAATTCAATAGATTTTCCAATATCAATTGATGTAAAATTTTACTTTTGTATATGATTATTGTAACTATTTATTTAGTAGGTAATTAATATTTATCATTAATTTTAAAAATTGTTATAAATCAGTGCAAAATCTATGACATTTTCATATTATTTGGAAATATTTTGATGAGTTATCTAAATAAAGGTATTCAACCAAGATTCTGTGCCACTGAGTGCAAGTCTAATAATATAAATACGCATTTTCAATCATCGATGATATGGTAAAGGTAAACTTATCTGAAGTACCATCACATCGGGTCTAAACATTTTGTATGGGGAACCCCCCCCCTCCATCTCAAAGGAAAACATACATTAATACAGTGTAATTTTAAACAGGATGCCGTTTAAAAAAACAAACAATACTGTGATGGTTGATCTTATGTTGAATTTGGGAGATTTCAATTACATCTCGTCCGAAAGAGAAGGTAAATATATTTTTGTATAGACTTTATATTATTATATTTATATTCTTCCTGCTTTTTCAAACTTAATCAAAAGTAAGATATATGTACTTATATTATATGGCAAAACAACGAAATCTGGGAGCAAATTATTCAAAACTATCAATAACCACAAAGTAATCGACACCCCTCCTGAACCTCCTTGCCTCGGCAGCAAAGTTGTTACTTGGGATCGGGATTCAATGCTTCCAATCAAGTCGAGCCAGGGGGTTACTCTATGAAACGATACAAACGATTCGAATGTTCGAACGACGTACGTAAAACTTCACTAAAGTGCCTAGATACTCCACAGCATCCTCTATCGTACGTCACAACCATAGAGGAAGTTCGGGAAATATAATAAAGAGAATATTGATTTCCAGATGTGGAAACCTTATATCTTACGTCGAACATCTGAGCATTCGAATATAAAATAACCTCCCAGTATATTTATGGGGCAAGGAACGCTATAGCGTACATACACAGTAATATTAGCACTTATATTATACCCGCTATATCGTAGAAAAGAAAAATAATAGATTCTTCAAAATAACTAAGATATCTACTGTAGCTTATAGCCCAAGCTAGATGTGTGGCATTTCACAATTATACAGAAGTAATATTCTATTTAAATCAGGATGGTCGAAACCTGCCTTGGGCTAAAGATACTATGAATCCAGGATAACAAAAAATATACACTTCGTTCAGTGTTTAAGCGACGTCGAATATGTATATAAATGTAATTTTCAGGTTTCCATATGATTGCATTGCCTTACAACGATAGTATCACCACACTATACGCATTGAAACCAAGATTACCTAAAAAAACAACCCTATTGGATCTCATGCAGCGTCTCGACTACAAGAAAATAAACGAACTCATAGCTGAAATGACGAGCAAAAAAGCCGTTATACGTTTTCCTAAAATGGAACTACAAAGTAATATACAATTAGAGAAAACTTTAAAAGATATGGGAGTAAATTCTATGTTTAATCCAGCTGAAGCTAATTTTGCTCTTATGGTCAACAACAATTCAGTTTTAAACCAAACTGAAGATGTATTAATATCGAGGTCCAATTCCGATAATAATGAAATTTTAAAGAGCATGTTAAATAATCTTCCTAATCCGGGCGTATATATAGATTCCATAATGCACGATGTAAAATTGTCAATAAATGGTAAGATTTCTTTTATATATTTTATTTAAAATTGCTTTTAATAAATAAACTTAAAACTGCACTACTTTTTATCATTGTATAAGATGAACGTCATAGGCAGTTGACGCCCATGATTAAACACAATTTAAATTAGGACACTGGAAATTTATTACATGTATTTATTTGATTCTCTGTTCCAGAATATGGTACTGAAGCAGTGGCAGCAACAAGCGGAATCTTGGCGCGCTCTGCCGAACAATTCTATGCCGACTCACCTTTCTATATGTTTATCAGAAACGAAAAGACCAAACTCGTCACTTTTTCTGCCGTTATTTTTGATCCTTCAAAGTAATGTACAAAATAATTCAAGAACTCGATAAACCGCATTAGTAAATTCCAACCTGTATTATATTGTAATTACCTACCTATAACACAATAAATAAAATCATAGTCATATCACAATTAATATTACATATACCTATTAGTTATAACATAATTTATATACCTAACACAGATGAAATAATATTGTGTTTGAACGACCTATGTATTTATCATAATGAAAATAAATAGAACGATTTTTAACTGCATGAGTACATCATATATTTGATTACATAGGTATAAAACACACTATAAAATATTTATTGTGATTATATAATTTTACTTGAGTAGGTATATGCAAGACGTATTCAATATTAACATTTTCATGCGAGGCTAATCATATTTTAAATATGTTTGTGTCAAAGAATAAGAAAGTAGGACTAAATGTCCTAATTATAAGTGTAATGAAATACATAAATGAATTGAAACTGCTAAAAGGTCAGATTTGTTATAATAATTTATTACTTATCTGCTTATGTAAAACAAATGCGTACATTTAATTACAAGCGACTAGAATATATGCTATCTTAAGCTATGTTTTTTCTAATGAAGTTAGGCGCATATTGTTATCAGCCACAGCAGTTGCTTAAACATCGGCTGTGAAATGGGAAACCGCGGATTCGATCTTCGTGCTAAAACTAATGTCTGTGTAACCGTTAATATAAATATGTATGTCTGGGAGACTGAAAAATCTATCATAAGTGTGTGAATGTTTAGTGTATTTATTTTATTAATATGCTGTTGTACAAGTTTTTATTTACGTTTGTTAGAGATGTTAGATTTGAACAGTGCACCTACGCTGGTGACTTTTTGTCCGTAACTGTTTTATCCTCAAAACTGAGGTTACTTTGTATAATTCAGTCAGCATTTATGCGTCGAAAAATCCTTGAGCCATTTATCATTAATACCTGCCCACACACCTGCATCGACACAATTACTAGGTATTGTTTGTTTATACCAATGTATATTACAAAAAGTCTATCAATCATGTGGTAATACCCGAGACCAAATAAAAAAAAAAATCCAAACAATATGTAGCTAATTGTTTATTAATTTTCGGGATGCGGCTTAGTAACACTTCATGTTTATCAAGTAAACTAATAAAGCACATTAGTCAGAAAATTCCGAAGAAAGGACTCGATTAAAGTAAACTCGTAGTTGGAAGTGGCATAACAATAGGCTGGCAGAGCGCGTATTGCTTAACCCTTAATTTGGCAAGATATATTTTTCTTTAAATTATTTGTTTTTCTTAAATAATCGTTATATTATATTCCATTAGAGACAGAAAAAAATAGGAAAAAAATTATTCATCCGTTATTTTTTTTTATACCCATAGTATAATATACTATACATAATCTTATGCTTAGAATTGTACATACCGGATTGTTTGTATAACATACTATACATTTGCAACTTAAAACCATTATGTAGGAAATATTAACACACCAAAAAATCATTATTTATTATGATAATTGTAAAAAAAATATCTCTTATTCGCCATACCAAGCCCGTACTGATATTAATTGCAAAATAACGTAAAAGTTCTGATTTTCAAACATGGATTATGTGTCTACGAGCGAATTATCTATGCAAAATGTAGAAATCTATGAACTTGTTGGTATCTTCTTAAAGTTATTATTCCGGCAATGAACACACATCTCGTTGTAGAAGAATATGACGATATCTAAATATGACGGCACGTATTTTTGCGTTATTAACATTAATAGAACGACCAGTCTCTTGTCCTGAGTATTGATTAGAATTATGAACAATGTCATTAATTATATAATCAGAGAAGTAATCAAGAACGTAGATCAAAGAAGGTTTATTTAGATACATTTCTGGTTAAACGTTATCTTCGAAAACAATAGCACATTGAAGGTATCCTATATTTTTCCTAAATATGGACGGGAGAGACTTTAGTTATGTTAGTTATATTCGTTTAAATCTTTTAGTGGGGGTTTTTATTGACTGACGGGATTACTTTACAATTAAGTTGGACGGTGTAGAAAAAAGATCAGAAGGAAGAGAAGAAATACTGGTGGAATAGACGGTAAATCTCCTCTCCTGGAAGAACACGAAGGCATTAATGTAATTGGTGAATAGGTCGCCTAATTTGTAGGGGCTGATTCAACATTTTGTGAAATAATCGGAGGTGAAGTAACTACACAATACTACCAGATACTGACAATGAATGAAATGTATCTGGTAGTATTATATGGGGTAGTAGGGAAGTATATGGGGTTATACATTCTTGGGGTATATGCGGTGATAGATATTCTTCCTCTGAATTTGACTCCAGACCACGATACGTTTGTTTACGTCAAAATATTGCAGTATTGTCTTCAGAAAACGAATTTAATCTTTCAAGAGACGAGTCAATATAGTTCAATGTAATAACCGCTGTCAGTCATGACTCAGCATGAATGAGCAGGCTGTCCGGGGTGGTGCCGCTGTCTCACAGAAGACCGACATAAAGATGTCATCTTTGCCGTCGCATTTCAGTCGGCGAGTGAGATTGCCGGTTTGCCGTATTGGGCATCCCTTTCCACTTCCCACCCCGTTTTCCCGTTTCGATTTGTTGGGCCGGCAACACCTCTATTATCCAATGGTTGTGGACGTTCATGCGCGGCAGTGATCACTCACCATCAAGTGACCTGTTTCCTCGTTTGTTGGGCCAATGCAAAAAAAAATGACAATCGAAGGAGTATCAGAAGACGTAATATCACGTTATTTTCAAAATATGAGTTTCGTCCTTTTCTTCTCCTGAAAAATCACCACCAACGTCGGATCTACCATCTTCAGGCGGGATCAAAGCAAGGATGCGGAGCGATCTGGTTATGGATTTCCGCTGTTAAATAAAAAAAAGACATAGAACATGCAAAAATCTGCAGTCTAAGTTATTAAAAATAATGAAAGATAAAAAAAGGACAAGTATTAAGAGATCATGCTAGATGCTTTTAGTTAGAAATGTATAGTATAATATACAAATATTAGGGATATTTGTTACTTGAGCATAGTGAAATGTATAGCCTACTATACTAATGTTAATAAGTTCACTTTGTAAAATATAGCGAAATGTATAGCCTGCTATACATTGACCTTTAGCGTCAATTATAACTGAAAATATTGCAAGAATTTATTTGACAGATAAAATGTTGCCGTATCGTATAGTAGAAATAAAATTATTATTTTTTCAAACGGAGTGACTCAGTAATTTTTTAAAGTATACGTATAATATAGTATACGTTATGAAATTAAGGGTTAAAATACCATTGGCTTCCGACCTTAGGAGGACCTAGCCTGGGCCAGAGGGACCATAAGCTGAGAAAGAACAGGGAAGCACCCTAATATTTCTTACCAATTTTCATATTTTTAGTTGACTTGTTTTTACAAAATAGAGTGAACAAGATAAAGATACAAAGGTTCATAGACAATTAAACTAGAACTTCTCCTTTTTTGATCCTATTTTACATAATGGAGGCCCCATCACCCTTGCAGCGTTTGGGCACGTAGTAAGATCAATGCGACATAGTCCGCGGGGAACAACCGGTACCTAGCGAGGTAAAGGCTGTATGAACCTCCCTCCACACGACCTGTGTGCAGGATTGGCGCAGCAGTCTGGAAAACCCCAGTACTGGCGCGTGGATACTGGACCATTGCTATCGTGTATTCCGTCCTTGACCAGTGGACAAGTCCAGACAGTGACGTGACGTGTCTACGTTCCACCTGACATAGGTCTTATCGGGGGCGTAAATATTGATTCACGGTATCCACTGCTCGTCGTATGACGCGATCTTAAGGGGTAATCGGAGTTGCTGAGCAGATTGCGGAGTCGCGGCGCGGGCGGTGTGCCCTGTGATAGCGTAACCTGAGTAAATATGTAAATACTACATCCAATGATATTTTTTTTGTCTCGTCAATGCCCTGGAGTGATGATGAGAGTGGTGTGAGGACTGCTACATTTTTTTCATTTTTCAATAAAACCATTGAGTTATATATTTTGAATATATCCTTGGTATATAATATTTACTGGGAAGTGTCACGACTTATTTCCAATAGATTTTTTTTGTAATTTTACTTCACATATTAGTAGCAACTGGTAACTATATTAATTGAAACCGCACACTAAGTATTGCGTCAGCTGATCGTACATACATCAAAAATATTAAACTTTATTTAACAGCCGCTAGACATTTAACTAACTACTGAGTATTTTGGTGTCTTAAGGGGCCGTCCATTGATCATGTGATCTTTTATTTAGCATGTTTTGTCCAAAAAGCCTCACGTGATTAATGGACGGCCCCTAATCGTATTAGTAATTTAAAGGCTTTTGATTTACCTGAAGCGATCCTTAAGTAGTTTAATGCTGTCATGTTTTAGCCACCCATATAACACACCGAAAATTTAAATTAATAATTTTGAAATCTTTAATATTACTTACTTTATTTACTGATTCACAATGTAATTATATCAGTGCTTCCCAAACTTGTTGTCCTATAGACGTCTTGTCATGTCTCAATTTTCCATAGATGAAGTATATTGAAAGATAAAGGCGCAAATATTAATCATGATCTGCTTTTAGAAACGTGAAGTCCTTTTCAGTTCTATATCCACCACCAGGGGTCGAGACAGGACACTTTGGGAACCAATGATAATGATCCTTAAAATATTTATATTAAAAATATGCACAATAAACTATCTGTTATTTTTCATCTTCTCTATTGTGTCAGAAAGCGTCTGTTTCCACTGCTCCTCAGATATACTCAGTGCCCACTCTGGTATTGATGCTTGGGGTAGAGAGAAGTTTGCCATAGCAGACATCACCTGGACACAATATTATACAACATTATTGTTAACATTAAATTACATTCAAGTGCTGTCAGAAAACAGTGTTAATCGAAGCAACATGTCCAAAGTTAGAATTTGTGCAAAAACTTTGCATAAGAACTAAATATATGTGTAAAATCTAGGCCATGGGCTGATAAGGGTACTAAATCAGCCCCAAAACAATGTCTTTATAATCATTTGAGAGCAGAGGCGGCTCATCCGAAAGAGCGCTGGTGCAGTGCACTCCCACGAAAATTACATACTTAGCTAATTTAATAATTTACTATATATATATTTATAATACATAAATCCTTCCATTACATTCTTTATATTTTACTACGCCTATAATAAGACTATTATATTACCTATATAGGTACATGTAGCGTCAATTTGTAACGAGTGGAGCGCCAGCGATTGTGCTCCTATGAAACGAAGTTTAGTACGACTCGTAGTACTGTCTTCAATGAGTGCGAAAGAGAGCTACGACTTGCGCTGACGCGTGAAACAAAAGATATCGTATGAGAAATTAGCGTAATCTGGAGCGCCGCTCACGCGTCACTCAGTTATTTCGCAGTTTTTTTTTAAATTAGTATTAAAAAATAGTTTGTACGCTTAATAAATTCCATTTCTAATTTTCACAAGAAAGAAATAGATATCTTCGCACGCCAAAAAGACCGGCGAATGGATTTTGTATACAAATATAATAAATAGTAAGCTCTAGTTTTTCAATTAGTTTTTTTGTGAACCCCCATCAAAAAATATTACGAGCCGCCCCTGTTTGAGAGTATATTTGTATTCACAAGATTTTTAAATTCTGGGGTTCCAACCTAATTAAATTTTCAATCTAATAGAAAAAAAATAAAAATAGATTTTTCTAATTTAATTTAACAGACAGATGTCATCAGATAGATGTAACAAAGCCTATATATAAAAAAAACAACAATTCATAATCAAGAGAAAAATTTCACCATCCATCATGATGTTTTTCATTTTGCATATTAGAACAGATGAATAATTTGAAATATTTAAAACATATTTTAATATTAGTTTTTTGCTATTGTAAATTGATTTTAACATAATTTTATTGGCCTTTGCTATATAGCCATGGGCGTAGCCACAGTGGGGCAGAGTGGGGCGCTTGCCTCACCCTGGATTTGACCTGTAAGGTACTTAACCAACTCTAAAAAAATAAATGATCTAGGTAAAGTACTAGGCAGGTGAGCAATAAGAAAGTATTTAGGATAATTCCAATTATAAACACAGATACAGAGTGTATTAGAAGAATACCGTGGGTACAGTTTGCTAATTACATATGTTTTAAGACTTCTGCCCCACCCTGATCCCACGGCTGGCTACGATCATGTATACAGCTTCATTATTTTTAGTTTTCTTTACTTACAATTAATGACCATATCAATAAATGAAATATTCCCAATGGAGGCATACCTGCTGTGCTCTTTCATTGTCCATTTCTATGTTATTTGAGTTTCTTGGCACATTCCACACATCCCTTGTTAAAATATTTTCCATACTATCTATAGGTGGCACATTGCTAGTTGGAGTCATATTGTTCTGGAAAATATATTTGACATTACTATGCTTACTGTAATTCACATACATTTAACAAAGAAAGGATCACATCTGGGACACTAAAGTCCAGGGCACACCAGGATGGCATGACCACGGATTTAATTTTTCATCATAGAATATTCAAATCTTGTTGCAATATGACAAAGTACAATATTTTAAATTTATGCTATGGCTTCGAAATACATTTCTGGATGACACAACACCAATTTAAAACATTGGTATTTATGTTGTAATATTACGAGATGAGTTTGAATATCCTTTGTTACAAAATAAAATCCCCTGTTTTATGTTGATGAAGTACAATGAACACATACAGACTAACATGTAAAGTGTTACATTACAGTTCCCTTATTTAGTTATACATTAGAGCTGTATATACAGTAAAGTCAATCAATCAACATCAATACACTTGCTGAAAATTTTATTGTATGCAGTACAATCAAGTTTGAATCCCCGGGCACACCTATGACTTTT
>CM041040.1:7420914-7501644 GCA_023078785.2 Hyles euphorbiae
TTCCGGCTAATCTCTGAAATGGCTGGACCGATTTTGACGGGACTTTTATTGTCAGGTAGCTGATATAATAAGGAGTAACTTAGGCTACATTTGTTTTAGAAGATTTCATTTATTTAAAAAAATAACTTAAAAAAAACTAATTAACTTTTTTGTTAAATTCCACGCAGACGAAGTCGCGGGCACAGCTAGTTATAATAAATAGAGGGAGGACTTTTTCCAGCAGTAGGAATTGGGCTAATAACAAATAAATAATTTTCTTATAATGAGAATGATGTATTGTCCGTGTGATGTACTACTAAATCAGATGTATAAGGTATAGACTTCATTATATTTCAGTCGGGAAAAGAAGACAAAATAAAAAAATCATCATCATATTATATTTTCAATTTTACGGCACAAGCGTGAGATAATATTTTTAAAGAATTGCAAAGTTCTCCAATGAAATGTTGAAATGAAATCATTCATCAACAATCAACATTTCAATGACATCATTGAAATGTTGATTGTTCGGGAAAGCTAAACATAAATAATAAAGCCAATTTTTTCTAAAAAAAAATCACGCTATACCGTAAATGAATTATAATTACAAGGTGGATACAGCACGACCTCAATATAACGAAACTGAAGCGGATTAGAAAAAAATTGTTAGACCAAATATTTTGTTTGGTATGAACTTTGACATTTACACGCTAGGTTAGAATAATTTTTCGTTTCATAGCTTTTACAATTATTTAAAACTAACAAAAACGAAACTACAGATAGCAATGGCGATATTAATATTACACAATGCCTGAATTATTAAGTTTTTAAAGTGTCTGAACCTGTCTATACATTTTTTTAGGTAACTATTTGTTATTATTGATAAAATTAGTTACATAAAGGCATTGTGTATATGATATGTACTCCACCGGCTAGGTGGAGTGACGATTTGCGAAAGGTCGCTGGCAGATAGTGGATGCGACAAGCCGAAGACAGGGTAAAATGGCGCAACTTGGAGGAGGCCTATGTCCAGCAGTGGACAACAGTTTAGGCTGATGATGATGATGATGATGATATGATATGTAAGGGTCATAAAATGATAAAATGATGTAGTGGTCAAATATACTTTATATCTATGCAAACATAAAATATTCGTTATTAAGAGAAAAAAGATAGATGTATTCGTAATGTAATTATTTTGCATTAATTAGCACTTAAGGGGAGTTCTAGGGAATTTCGGAAAATTAATTAAATCAAGGGATTCGTTATATTGAAGTTACGCTGTAGTAAGAATACAAAATAAAATACCTTAATTTTTTTTCCAAGCGACGCTCTAATGTTGAAAACAGCCAGTGCCAATACCAGACATCTGAAAGTAAAAAATTAGGTATTTAATATTGAACAGTAAGTCTCCCAATATTATCATTCAATATCTTCCTATAATTACACAAATTGATTCGTTCATTACTTAGTTATTAATTATAATTATGCAAATGTGTGCCAAAACTAGCCATGATAATACAGTGTAATAACTATTCAAATCTGGCATTTAAGGACGATTCTCTTTAATTAAAATTTAAATGGGAGCTTTCTTAGTCTATGTAGGCCGCGTGCAATCGGTACCTACAGGATAAACCGAAAGAGAATTGTATCGATTCCGGGATCTCGTAATCCACCTTGTGTGTTTTTGTGTTTGAACAAACTGAGATTAGTTGAAGGAGAAGCAGAAACGAATGGCGACTGTATGAAATAAAAACGACAAAATGTAGATGGCATTAGTGAAGCTCTGCCTATACTTTAAGCATACACATACTGAACTTTCATAAATCCGAAAATATTTTCTAGTTAGTCACAATATGAGAATACCTATATAAAACAAATCACGAATTTTAAGTGTAAAATAATTGTAAAATTACCTTGTAATGAACCTGGGCACAGCTTAACTAAAAACAGAAACCTGTAAATATAATAACATAATATTAATATAAAAAAACATAACAAATTACATAAGCTAACTCCTCAAAATTAGTAGGGACTCAAGAAAAAAAAGTGCAAAAAATATTTCGAATCAACTTTGTAGCCATTGAAACGTCCAGTAAGGTTAATAAGACTTCTTAAAGTTATTTTGAAATAAAATGGACAAATAATTTATGCGAACATCTAATAATTCCTTTCCCGTAATCAATCACACTTAGTTTTTAATTTTTATGTTTCCAAACTTTCTACTTCAACATTTCATTCATTAATGGACTTATTTATCCGAAATCAAATTTGGCAAGAATGAAAATAGAACAGCAAGATATTACAATAAATTGTAAAATAGATGTAATCAAGCCATTTGAACATGGAATCTGTAATAAGACAAATAAAACATTTGACGAAGAGGTGCGCAATGTTCATTAATTAAAAATTAAAACTTCGACCAATTTGTACTGCAAAGACTATTCGCAGATGTTTTCTATAACAAAAGCGTATAACAGAATATATAATGACCGCAATCAGAGACAATAATCCCAATAACTCAAGTCAATAAAACTTGTAAGATAGTTTCCATTAACCTAGATTGATAAAATTTGGAAAGACTTATGGAACTATACGAAAAATCTGAATATCTGAAAATTGTGATATCATGAAAAATATGTTTTGCGATTACACATATGTATACGTAAATGTAGCCATAAAGTATGGAGCAGCGGTATTGTACCATATGCAAAAACCCAGCTGCACCACACCAGTCCAGTCCTAAAAAAGTTTATCCTACAATAACATATCCGGACCGTATCTATATGCTGCTAGGTTAGCATGATAAACTACTTAGCGAAGTAGTCTTTGATTTGCTCATGACAGATGTGATTCAACTCTCACCAAGATATATTTTATTCGTAATACTTGACCAAAATTTTTTCCAGTAATTTACGTAATCCTGATCCCACACAAAAATAGGAGTCTGATGTTGATTTTATGAGGAAGTACGAGACTTTTAATCTCGCATCACCCACACAAAAAAAATCTGTTCATTTCAAGATATTAATATTGTGTCCTTTTTTATGAAAATCGATGAATACGTAGTTATTATTAGATATAATACTTCGTATTATAAGATTTTTTATTTAACGATATAATTTGAAATTTGATTTATTATTCATTGCTGTGGTTATATTTTTGCCACTGTTATTTGGCTACAGTTATGACATCCGTGTCCTCAAAGTATATTAATCACCTAAGAATTAAGACTCCAGTTAAATATCATATTTTTTATATATATCATACAAATAAGTTATAACATATTAAGTCTAAGAACAAGCCTGAAAGAAAAAAGTTTATTGCATTGTAATTCTTATATAATATGAGAATGTTATTCAATGTTTTAGATTGTATCCATCCGAAAACATATCGTTCAATATTTTTTATACATAAAATTATAAAATTGCCCTTTCGTTATACAGCCTTAATTAACAATAAAATAGTTTTTAAACCCTATTTATTTTTCGGAAACAATAGTGGCCTTCCTATAATACGAAGGAACACCAAGGGCCCTACTATATTAATCCGAATGAAGTTCGAAACTTCGGACGATCGAAGTTTTTTATACGATATGAATGTATCTACGCTGTAAAAGTTCGAATTCGTATAACGTACATCGTAACCATAAGTCTATGGTTACGACCATAAGTCAATAACGACCATAAGTAGTATGTAGGTACATTCGTATGGTATATAAATTTCGATCATCCGAAGTTTCGAACTTCGTTTCGGATGAATATAGTAGGGCCCCATAGAAGGCAGCAGCAGTGCACAAATTACCCACTTAAAAAAAACTTTAGAGTATTGTTAAAGATGTCACAGCCTTTTTTAATTATTGTATTGTCATCGTCCTTGATAAAAGTGACAAATTTTAAATTAATCATACGTTTTGAAGTACCTGGAATTTGGCTTCAAGATCCCGCTCCCACGATGAAATTTTGCACTTACAGAAAAGGGCAATTTCATAAAACATGTATAATATAACCTTTATTTATGGTCAGCTAGCTAATCGGTCGGTAAAAGGTCGGTTAGCTTAACTTTTATTTATGGTCTATACAATAGAAGTAAGGAATTCAATTCCATTATTCACGTATTCATTGCAACATTACGAAGAAACTGGCAATGCTTGATGCTGCCTTTAGGCAAATAATAGCAACTTGGTATCGAATTAAACAGTATCGATATCGTTCTCACAGATTACTTGAGTGTTAATTTACTGATCCATGCTTTTCCGGTAAATAAAGAATAAAATCTCGATAAAAATACGTGTCGCTGTAATGATCAATGTTATAAAAATTGAGGCAACAGTAATACAAAAAATGCATTGCTTACTAGAAAACTTACCACTTTAATAAGCTGTAGAATATGAAACAAATATGAACCCGGCATATTATTTCTGGGCAGAAAATAAAGCACGCAGGTCTCGTTATTGGTTCATCACATCTTCTGGAGCAAGTTCATAACGTTCTTCTTGAAATCTTCTGGTCCATTCATATAGGGCGAGGCTAGTAACTGGTAGTTAAAAATAATGCAAAGAAGTCCCAAAAAAATAATAAAAATGCAAATTTATGCAACAAAGTATATGCTAAACATAGACTAAAGCCAAAGGGGTTTTTTTTCACATGAAGAACAAATGCAGTTGTTCTAGGAACAGGATACTGCATGTATATGCTTGGAAGACTTGAAGAAATCTAGGCAATCTGCCCGAAAACATAAGTTACTTCCCAATAGTTAAAGTTGTAGCGAAGGTTAATGCTCGGCATTTCACTACGAGATCTAAATTCTTAATGAGAATGGGAGGAAAACTTAAGTTATGAGCATGACAAGTACCCTGCAAACCAGCAACTTAATGCAACAGTTGACAGGGTGTATATCAAGAACACTGACGACTGATATGTCGGCTGGAGTTGAGGTCACATCCTGACAGATGCAGCAGCGGCATCTGTCAGGATGTGACCTCAACGGCGATTTTTAAGCCAAATTGTGATCTTCTGAGCACTTCGTGTAGATGACAATGATGACGTTTGAAGAAAGATCCGGTGAATACTTTTATTTTATATGTCCATCAGTTTGTTACTTTTGAACGAGTAAATCACTGAAAGCGAAAAGGCCACTTTTGATCCCACGAGTAAATCTCTTTAGATTTACCAACTGCAAAACCATCTAGATTTTTCCAGCAAAATCAATTAAAAACCACGAAGAAAGTAGTTTGAAACGAACCACCTCGAAATGTATTCCCTTTTACATTAGAATATTACAATCACGAGAACCACCTTGCTTTTGAAGAACACCCCCCCCCCCCTCCTCCCCCCATCTACAGAAAAAAATATAAAACGAATATTTTTATGTTCTTAGATTTTGTTATGCAACGTGCGATCACTTCCTCCAAACACTTTGGGTAATTGCTGTTTTACAAATTAACATTGTTGCCGATAGGCAGACACTAGTAAAATCGGACAACGGTAGCTTGCACTGGTAGCACAGAATAGATGATTGTAATAGAAGCGTTCTAATAAAACTACGAAAATTTACTGTCATATGTTCGCGTCACTTTCGGTTATTCATAATAACCAACTAAATATAAATTTATATGTGCTCACCAAGAAATAGAACTGTATTACACTTCTTGCATTACAGCGTTGTGGTCCAACTCCAAACCAAACCAAACTACTAGCACATCATAAAGAAGAAAATCATCGATACTCAATTAATCTTGTACAACTCTTAACCCATGCAAATATAGACAAAGGTAAGCACAATGTAACAAAACTAAAAATTTTCGCGTCATTAATTGGATAACCAGCTTCGTCGTTGGAGACCTGTTAAAATGAAATATATAACGTGCGTTGGGGTAACACATAATAGTAGTGCGCAAGGGGTAAGAACGTAAACTTATATAAAATATAGGAACCTACGTTCCATCCTTATACTACGGTGTTACTCCAACATACTTTAATATTATGTATACCAGTATATAAAAAGCCCTGTCCGATCCAAGACTGGAATTTGCGTATCTTAATTGTAGCATTTAAAAATTTAAAAAATAATATATGTATTTAAGATAGGATAACATAATTATCGTAAGTTATAATTAACATTTTCATATCAATAGTAGGTACTATAAAATATAGCAGTTTTAAATTCTTTAAACGACACTGACAATTCCGAAAGGTTTTGATTTCTTTTAATTTATTAATTTTATAATGGGTAGTTTTATTATGTTATGTGAAACAGATCTTTTAATTATAGCACATTAATTAACACCTTTATCGATCGGACAGAGTTTTTTGCCTGTTTGGAACAAATATAATATACTGGGTATATTAAGACTGCTACCAAAAACGAAGCCGGTTGGTAGTTTTAGTGAGTACAAACACAATGCAAGTAAAATTTTCGCAAAATACGCGATTTTTTTTATGATTTATTAAATATCGTAATTTTTGGGTGGTAAATCCATAGCTTTTGCTAAAATAATAATTTAAACTCTCGTATACCTTAGAGTCCTTATAAATAAAAGAGTATACACTATTATTTTAGGAAAAAAATGAATTTACCATCCAAATACGACCATAGAAAAAAAATTTTAACCAAAATCGTCGCTTTTTTTTCAAAATTTTCTGTTGCAATGTGTCTGAAGTCACTAAAACTACCACCCGGCTTCGTTTTCGGTAGCAGTCTTGAGATACCCTGTATAGAATGAAGTGAAACAGTAGGGATAAAATATGTTAAACTACTACATTCTAATGTTAAAACAATAAGTCCCCAGAAGTTACTTTAAAAGATCGTGTTATACTCATGATCACTACACAATCCTGAAAATGTAAGGTACAGCACAAAATATTTAAAATTCCAGGATACCCATTCAATATTGGAATGAATATATTTATTGTTCATATCACGGTATGCCGTAAATATAAAAATGTTAAATTTAATAATAAAGTGTTCTTCGATTATAGTATGCAATTACTATATAAAATAATGTAAGATAAGTTGGTGAAAAAAAAAAAATTTCTTGACGAAAGTTTTTAGTAATTTCGCATTGTTAAAGTTTTTTTTTTTTTCAGAAACTAAAGACAAAAAAAAAATCTAAGCAAAATCCCTCCATAAGGGTCTGATTAGTCTGATAATATTTTTATTTTCACCTTATATTTAATGATTTCGGATATCTTTAGCTTCTACATTGCCATTCGAAGCCAATCAAATCAAATTCAATAATCCTTATAGTATTCATAAATTATCTATCAATCTATAATGTTCTCCACCAAAATCTCTAGATGACAACCTTTTCTAAAATTAGTACTAATTATTTTACCTTTAAATTGTTTATTGGTGGCTATTAACTCGTTTGAAAAGTCCTGTTTTTAAGCCAAAACGCACGTGGAACGTATAAACGCTCTTAAATACGTTTTAAGAAAAGCTACTTTAATGCGAACGCTTTCAAAATCCGAACAGTGGTCAGTGTGTATATTTTAAATTATCGGATTATAGAGACCTTATTCAAACATTTTGCAGTAATCGAGCAAAGGACATCCCAAGTTTTACCAAATCCTAATAATGTAGTCAATAAATTTATCTGATCATAAGATATTCAGCCGGCAATCATGATAATAATATTTTACTATAATCGACTGTGTGTTTCGAACCGATTAAGGTGTTTTTTTTTAAGTCATTCCAAATCAGTAATACAGCGCAATTACTCTCCAAAATTGCATTATTACATAGAATAAAATAAATTAAATATTAATATTACACAATAGTAATCATGCGAACATAACAATAACAAAACACTACACTTAGATCACTTACCAAAAGAATAAAATGTTAGTTTTAATTTTCACTACTTTTAATTTGTCCCCCGTGTTTTTCCATTACACATATTTGGTAGTGTAATTGCATAATCTATTAATAATGTATGAATTTAGAAGCTTTTAAGCTTCTTTGCAACCATCATGTACATAATATATATTTATTAGGGGAGACCAGGGACGAACGTAATGATTTTCAATTTTCTTGTAATTATTACATCACAAAATATCAATTACTACACAGTACACATTGTTATAAACAATGGTCTTTCGGCTATTCAAATGATACCAACTTATTAGTTGTTTGCAACTGTTACTACAGATTTCAAGAAAATGTCAAAATCTAGATAGCAGTGTCACTTGTTTCAATTATGCCTACCCCTAGCATTGGTTGTAATAGTGTAAACTGTAATGGGATGGTTGTAACGTAGCAAATATGATTTAAGATCTTGCTTTATAAAAAAAAAAACTATTTGAAAATAAAATTAGGTATTTCTGGAAATAAATAGATATTTTTGATTTTGGACCTCCAATCTCTTATCGAGTATATTATCCATTACTCTTTATTGGTTCTGGCGATTAATATTAATAAATATAAAAATTGCTTACATTATTCAGGTATCCGAGATATAATGAGCGTAATTGTAGTAAGTCCGAAAGTAACAAGTCACTTTGAAGGTATTATTCCAACATCGCATGGACTCGCCACAACCAAAACCTGATGTTACAGTGCTGTACAGCACTGAGAGGGATCGAAATTACTTTGTCCGCCATACAGCATACTAGTGTAGGTAATATATTTCTATTACTAATTCATTTATTATTTTCGTCACTTGATTCTTCCAAGTCTAGTCTCACCTAGATAGACAACATTTTCTCGGAAGATGGCGATATTTCAAATCCTTTTTCCACAAGTTCAAAAGACAAATTTTATCAGTAGGCCGAGCACGAAAAACTATCGAATTCGCAACGTAAACGTATCGAGTTCTCGATACGTTTACCAGAGTATGTCGATAGTACGTAGCACGAAGCACTTTCTGTCGACTATCGAGAACTCGATACGAATACGTTAGTGACGTCATCCTAATGTAAGCAGTGATGTTGCTTTAAGAGCATAATGAGCGACTTGTTGAATGAATGGTGCGTTCGAACACCATATCAAATTTAAAATAATCTTAAACACTTGACTCCACCGTTTACTTATAGGACATTTAATTTAGAATATACATTTACAGTGAATAAATCATTAAAAGCGAGCTATTGGAAATTAAAAAGTGACATTATCGTTGAAGAAATAAATAAGATATTTAGATACCAAAAAAATATTATTCGTGTTCCGAACGGCTCCACTTGACATCGACGAGACGCCAAACCAAGGTTGAGTTTGTTTATGTTTCTATTAGTTAACAGCGAAAATGTTCTTGTTTGTTCCTTTCATTAAATAATTAAAATATTTAATATGTATGAAATATTTTGCAATACTAAATGATGGTGGAATTCATGAACGCGTGAGTGAAAAGTTCTAATTAGTTTGAACGTTTACTTGAGTGTGCAAGATAATTAATTAATATGAGTAAAACATTGTTGTATCAGCCCATATACGTCCCACTGCAGGGCACGGGCCTACTCTACAATCGAGAATACGATTGAGAGTGGTTAGGCCATATAGTCCACCACGCTGGCCTAGTGCGGGTTGGCGGACTTACATACCATAGGAATTCTTATAAATCGCTATGGTATGCAGGTTTTAGTGCGTGGATTGATTATTATCAATACACACATGACTCCGAAAAGTCAGAGGTGTGCCCTGGGATTCGAAAGTAAAACATAAATAATAATAATTTTAAATAAAGTAGGTATTTCAATTTAGCAATTTCTATTCCAGAAATGGAGATTTGTCTAAATCTTGTAGCGCCCCGAGAGGTCGCAATTACATTCTAGCAAAATGGAAGTTTACTATAAAAGCATGAAATTCATTTTTTATGTTTCGAAAGTCGATGTCATTTTATTCATAGGGTTATTTGTATTTATTTTTTACTGCAATAAAAAAATATAAAGTATATATATTTTTTAATTCATTTCTGAACTTAGTAACTAAATAAATAAAACATGATTTAATTTCTCAAACTCAGTTTCTCTTGATTTATATTCATTTTCAATTGAACTTGCAGCAAGAAATGCATTATAAAGTACTACGTTCATTTAGGGACAATCTTTGCATTATAGGTGATTTTAAGTACTTGATTGTTTTAATAACTTAAGTATAGTCTTAGAACACTTCTACACAAAAATCAACTTAAACAAAACTATAATCACGATTAAAACATTATTATAATAAGTTTCGAAACCTTTCTCACCGAAAAAATTTAAGTGAGAAAACTTTCGACAATTCTCGATAGCCAGCCTTCGAAACTTACGATACCGTATGTCAAATCAACGTTCGTGCTCGCAAAATTGTTTATTTAACTCGAGTTTTGTATACATTACGTCTCGATTTCGATACGAAAGTAAGTTAAAATGCTTCGTGCTCGCAAAATTAGTTCCTTTTACGCACGATAGAGGCGCTGTACAAATCTCATACAAAATTACTCGATTACGATACGAATACTTTTTCGATAGTAATTCGTGCTCGGGCCACAGTATAGTGTATCTTCCGGTACCTCGGCGGAGGTTAGTAGTCTCTCCAGCCTTTCAGCCTGGCACATTTGAGGCTATTGCAGCCGGGCTAGGTCTTTAAGAAGAACACTTAGCCTTCATAAGGCAACACATATTCTAGGATAAGAAGTGCCCTGTCTTTTCCCTGGTGCAGTACTATTATAATTTATAAATCCCCTTTTGTTCGGAAATACAAATGCCCCCTATATCACTCTGTAGTTCAGTCGCCCATTTGGAGTATTACGGGAATTCAAGACTGATACGGGGCCAAGCACTCTGTTGACCATCTCGGAGAGTTTAGCAAGCTAGCGTCAAGAAACTTTTTATTGTGATTTTCTCGTTTGACGCCAACTTGCGTGCTCTATTTCTTATTAAAAATATAAAGTAATATTTTAGTTATCGAAGTAGCATCTTATACCAATATTAACTCCTTTCTCCTCACGCACCATATTAAAATATTGTGAACATAACATGTAATAAACATTAAATAAATTGAGAATAATCACAGTTTTCGCAATTTTTGGTAAGTTAACAATTTTTGGCGCTGCTGTAAGATTTTCCCCATAGTCATGTAAATACCTTTCAAGTATCAACACTGACTGCTGCGCATACATACGTTGTATTTTTTGCGTTGAGCGGTCCACGTTTTACGTGCGGCTATCACAAACATGGCGTGTATCCGCATCGTATATCCGCACCACAATACATTTTTAAATTTATTTTTGCCTGCATTCGGGCGAAACTGGACCGAACCATTAGTATTATTATATAATTGTAGATCATATTTGTGCATTCTTGTTTTATATGAAAACTGTGCAATATCAGTAATTGTCACTACTACACCCAATTTTTTAAGATAAATCATTGCTAATTGCTTATTTTAAAGGGAAAAAACTAAAGAAATGGTATGCGTGTGATGCTTTTAGTTCTGTACGCTTTTATTACATAAAATTAACTAGCTTTATCTTGACCAAATATATTTTAGAATAGCGCAATGGTCACTTTTTAATCGACTAGATTCTAACTTGTGACAGAATGGAAGAGTGCCAATGTGGCGGTAGAATCTTACCACAATATCCCTTGCTAACCGTAAAGAGACTAACAGGGGTCTACGGAGTTGCTGGTCGTTGCTTACCGGACGGGAGTAGCGGCGGTCGGCACACATGGCCCATATACGTCGCAATATCCCAATTACAATTATCGCCAACGCATCTTCGCTGTCGTTGAAGCAGCGATTAATGTAGGTATCTGTGTTGAATAAATCAGCTGCAGTCTAATAAGCTCCAAGCTCAAATTGGTCGGAGCGCAGCCCGGCAGCACATATAAACAGAGCGGACGTCGTCTTCGCCCTCTATTCTAGAAGATTCGTCAAGTAACCACTTTTTTTTCTTAGGGTCAGCGCAGACAGAGATGAATAATCCCCGCGCGGTCTCCGGCATTTTCATGATGGATCGCGTATGCTCGAGCTTGCGCACGACCTCACTTTAAACTCAGTGAGAACACTAAAAGTACGCGTACGACGCGGGCGCTGACTCGACGCCACGCGAAGATTCCCGTGTATCCTCAGTCAGTGCCAGGTTCAAGCATTTATGCACTTAATTAAAATAATTTTAAAGTTTATTTTCAAGTGCGTTAATAAATTCCTCTGCGCTGCACTGCGTTCTGTCTGCGCTGAGCCTTACTCACCTAGGAATTGCTGAAAAAGTTATATTAAGATTCGACACGAAATAGAATAACTTTGCTTGTTTTTAATAAAAACAACTGCTTATTATTAAAGCATTACCTTTGCATCGTTTGGCAGAGGTTGCCAGTCAGAAAACTCTATACTTTACAATATGTTTATTAAATCGATTAAAAAATAATCGAGAAAAGAAAACCTAAAATAAATATGAAAATATTTTTAAATTCGTGGAGTTTTACAATAATAAATATTATTAAGTAGACGTATATTTAAAATTAGGCTCCGATTTTTTATATGTACTATCTTTGAATGTAAAGCGCTCACAGAATCACAGATTTCGCGTAATTTTTAAATTAGAAGCAATCATTGACATGACGATTATACACTTGAACATCCAAGTATTCAATTTCATATATCTAACTGTATCAGCTCACATACGTTCCACTGCAGGGCAAAGGCTTCCTCTACAATCTAGAGTACAATTAAGAGGGGATCGGCCACATAGTCCACCACGCTAGTAGTATTGTGCGGATTGGCGGACTTTACATACCATAGAATTTCTTACAAATCGCAATGGCATACAAAACACGATAATTTTATTCGCCGTATGATTGATGGTGGTGATTCGACTAGCTATCAATAAATTACATTATTGCACAACATTATCATAAATACCTACATAAATAAATAAAATGTTACATACATAGTGTAAGGCAAAATGAGGTATATACTTATTTAAGCTCGTTTCTCTCATTTGAAGTGATGATATCCATGTTAGAGGAAATATGACCTTTTAAATTTCTTAGTCTGGCACGGCATAGTGAGCGCACTGACCATAAAGAGCATCGAATGTCATCATACGGTGGTTTCCTGCCGACACAAATTTGCCGCCCCACTCAGGTGCTTCTTCACGCTACGGCGCGGTAAGGATCGTAGATTTTAAGGGTGGAACCTGTGTGATGACAAACCTTTCCACAGCTTGGCAGTGCAACGAAAAATAGAATTGATAAACGTTTTGGTTGGCCGCGATGGTTTTAATATAGACCATCAAGCTTTCTTGGGAATTCAGCACGCGTAGTTCTGTTTAGGAAAATATACAGTGGAGCGGGGGTAAGCGGATAATATTGAAATTTTGTTGTCTCACTATAATGAGAAATAAAACTAATCTTATAATAAATTTTAAATACCTACATATTGAAATAAAACTATTTTGTACTAAACACTTTATTGAGTTCTTCCAGCAGATGTTTCGTACAAGGAAGAGAGGGGAGACGAGCCCAACACATAGAAAATATAGAACTATCCTTGATGTTTTCAAGAAAGAACCATTCTAGTAAACATTCAAAAATATTGGCATATTTAGGTAATTTTGATTAATTAATTTAAGTTTTATTTCTCTTATATTTTCTCTAACTCGCCATTTGATTCGTATTATTTACATCAACTCTTAGTGGAACGCACTAATTGAAACTTGATGGCACTCTTGCAAAATATTAAAATATGTCAAGTGATAAATGAATCAACCTCAAAATGGGTTAATTGTTATTGAGGAATTGTCGGAACTGGTCGTAAATTTTTTATAATGTATATATTTTGAACAGAATTAATAGTTTTAATAGAATTAATATCTCTTTAACCGTGGAAAACATTCGTTTATATCTATTCTATTTGTTTTTTTTTTTTTATAATAGCTTCCTCAGCTTTCTACCTAGGTCCCAGGTAGCCTAGCCTACCTGGGACTTGCATTTGTGCTTAGTATATTCTGCTCAAAGTCACTCAACGAGCTATAGAGAGGGCTATGCTCGGGGTTTCCTTACGAGATCGAATCAGAAATGAGGAGATCCGTAGGAGAACTAAAATAACCGACATAGCCCACCGGATTAGCAAGTTGAAGTGGCAATGGGCAGGGCACATAGCGCGGAGATCTGATGACCGATGGGGTCGGAAAGTGCTCGAATGGAGGCCGCGTATCGGAAAGCGCAGCGTAGGACGTCCACCCACAAGATGGTCCGACGACCTGATAAAGGTCGCGGGACGTCGCTGGATGCAGGCTGCCTCCAACAGGTCTCTGTGGAAATCATTGGGGGAGGCCTATGTTCAGCAGTGGACTTCCTTTGGCTGATGGATGGATGGATGGATGGATATTCTGGAGACCGCGAATTACCAATTCGAGTATTGGTGGAGAGATAATTATCGAGGGTGAGGTAAGAAGCATGAGGGCGTTAGTGGAGGGGAGAGGTTTTGTAAGGAAGTGATGAGAAAATGGGTTTACTGGAAGGGCCAGTTTGTAGCCTTCAACGAGTTGGTTCTAGAGATACTCGGTGAATCTATAATGGGTGAGGTAAATTATAAGGCCGCAGCTATCTTATTCTCTCCTCAATGAATTTGCAAACCTGCATCACCTCATACTGTCAATGGCAAATAGAAATTAGAGACGGAACCAATACGAATAAAAAAGTTATTCATTATTCGAATGATTTTCGAATTGAATGACCGAATAATCGAAACTAGTCTTTATTAGAATAACGAATAAAGTAATGTATTCGCCATTCGAATAAATTTTGCCCAACTCTGGGCACGAGCATCTTATTATACAAATTGTCCCGTAATTAATAGTAATAGTTCCCTAATTTTCAAACCGAAGATATTTTGTCTCGAAATGATAAAAAATAGTGGAAGTTAATGTTTTTTACATTACATAATAAACATTCAGAGAAAGAAATGAGTAAAAAGATAAAACAATGGTATAATCATTACATGAATAAAAATGTACGTAGATGTCTAAGATATTTTTAAAACACAGTTACCATGTGTTAAAAAATATAGATTAATTTCATACCATATACTCGTCTATTGTAATATAAAATTAGTACATAAAAGCCAATATACAATACTTGCATGCATGCAATGCATTCAATATTTATTATTATTTATATTATTTACTTAAATAACATGAAAAGATGCTAACAATGAAACAGTACGTAGGAAACAGAAACACATAGGAGAATCTGGAAATCAAATGATAGCAAAATCGTAATATTATGTTCTTTCTTCGCCGTGTAGAATCAAGTTCCATACATAGCATTGCCTTCACATTGTTACCTCTGAATATGGATTCAAAAAAGTTATTGACAATGCATTTTTTATTACGGCTAAGCATTGATTTTTAATTTGCTAATATTTTTAGAAAAACCTTCCTATGGTATAAGGTTAGACTTGCCTTTAGCACTTTAGCTGGTTAATCACATTTTTATCTTCGATTTAGGCAATAAATAGCTTCATGCGGACATAACATTCAAAATATAGCAATAGCTTTTCCCCACAATCAAGGTTAAATAGTGACTTTCTGTGATTGTTTTGAAATCCCATGATCACTCCAAATAATCTTAAATCATACATTAGCCAATTTATTTTAATTAACATTTACCCCTAATTCTATGTGTTAATAAGCAAGCTAAATTTAAAAAGAATGGGAAGTTCTATGTGATCTGCCACTTTGTCAGAATTGGAGAGACTGTACACAATAAAATACAAAAGGTTATAAGGATTAAATAATTAAAAAAGAATTTAGTGACTAATTTATTTATTTTATCTTTATTATTTAAGTTAAATAAAGTTTGCACTCAAATTAAAATTACTTAACCTTCTTATAAAATCAACCCAAACGTCGACAACAAAATAATAATGTGCTAATTTCTCTCACGCAGGATACAACTTAGAAGTACACACGCTGGCACTATTAGGAAAACACGAAACATGATCTATTAGCGGTGGTTTTTAAGTTATTTTTTGGATATTTACAATAAAAAAATGATAAATCGTAAAAAATATATATTTTAAGCCATGGGATCTCGTATCGATTGTAGAATTTACGCCGCATATGATGCTAATTGTGTGACTGACCAGCTTGCAACTGGAATTTAAAACTAACATTGTAGTACCAGCGATGAATATTACATCTACCGCCCATTAAACAATAGTGCATTGGGTTTCAATATCTATAAAGCATGTAAAGCTAAAGGCGGACAATATCACTGCAAAACAAAGTAGAATTGCAGGAATTAATGTTATTCAAAAGTGTAACCATGATTAAAATGTAAAACCTCGTTTAACTGCTACTCAGACCCAAAACTTATTATGATATCCTTGAGTGCAAATATATGAGCACGGTGTGAACATTGACGCACGGAGATCTAGGACTCCTTGGAATAGAATATAAAACGTGGTTCCACACAATATAAATATAGTTATGCCAAAGAAATAAGGTATCCAGCAAAAACTCGTAAGTGGAACCGAATAAATTTGAAGGACACAAATAAAAGTCCTGAACCACGATTGTAATATCATACTCGTATTATTTACTTTAGTGGAAGAGAATGAAATTGTTCCATAAGGATACAGCGTACTAACCAGATGCAATGTTTAGACGCTTTTCAATTATTTTCATTTTCATATAGATGCTTTCTGAACCTAACTAAAATTGCGTACAGTTTGTCATATTGTTTTTATGAAATTATTTATCTTAATTACATCGTTTACTGTATACATTTTTTATGTACACAAATAAACATATATTATTTTTTGCAGAATATTCGTCATTTTATTCGTGTTCCTTTATTTTGCAGGTGTGTACAATACCTATTTACTAATGAAGAATAACTCATCCAAAGGAAAAGTCTATCGGTCACGTCATGAAGGAAAAAAGAAATAGAGACACATGTGACCACAAACAACACAGAACACTACACTGAACTTACACATTACATTTAAGATACTAGTTTGTCGTCGCTATCGGGTAGATAAAACTATCAATATAAACATAAATATTTGTTATAATAATCATAAATTTACATCAAAAAGGATTTGTGAATGTATTTCTTGAAATACGTACAAATATTAAAACTGCGTAAAGGCGAATAAAGGTCAGTGACGAATACATATTTGCAAATAATAGTACAGTAATCTTTTAGATAGCTTAATGTATCTCAGACGAGCCGCTGTTACAGATTACCGTATGGAATTACATCATATAACACTAAATTATTATTGTAATACTTTATCAATGCATCGCTATTACGTGTCGCAGCTTTCTAAGAAGTAATTTCAAATAACCTAAATACTTACTACTGTGTTTTTTTTTAATCTGTGTCAATCACCAAGACATCTATTTCATTATTATTAAAAATTTTTACTATTAAAGTAGTCCTCAGTTAGCTCAAATAAGGATAAGAGACGGTACATTACGCTAACTTTTGCGTACTAAGTCACGATGTAAAATGTAAAATATGTACTAAATTAATAAGTGTTGAAAAATATTTAAATTTTCCTTAGTCTGTCTTTATCAAACATTAAACCGGCTGCATTAACATAAAGTCAACGATGCGATGCTACGCTTAATTTAATTATCTTTTACATCCAAATCATGTGGTATTTTTTTAACCTCGTACATAACGTACTGCTGCAGGGTGGTTGTTTTTTTTTATTATTTCCTCATGCCATGGAAAAACCGATTGCTAGGCATCTTTGAAATAAGTTCACCAAATATGAGTTCAGTCTTAATATTTGGGAGGTGAACTAAGTCACGCGGTTTTACCCATATAGTTCGTACCGTGATGTTATTAGGTTCAATACAACTGGCACATACCTCAAACAAAACTGTTGGCATATTTAGGTATTTTATAGTTTAATATTTTTTATTTCTACAAATAATTGTATAGTCCTTTTCATAATGCTTATTCGTTTACGAATTATGAAATTTATAAAATAGTGACGTTTACCAAAAAAACGCAAGCAGAAAAAAACTGAAAACTGTAAGTCGGGGGATTTTTCAAAAAAAAATCCTAGCAACCGATTTTTCAATGAGATTAGAACATTTGAAAAAAAGAAATGATTTTTTGACCTACCCTTATGTACCGTACTTGAAGTAATATTTAATTATATTTCAGATTATTTTACCGGATAGATCTCTTATTTGTAACTAACCAACGACAAGAAATATAAAATAAACTACATTTTTGACGCAGTCATCCAGCAACGTATAAAATCGAGAGTGCAACACCGGCATCTCCTTAGAACCGACGACGTTTATTCGGGTAATCGTCCACTTGGCGGGGTCCCTCCCAACCACGGCTCTGCGGCATGTCCTCAAAACTTCCGCGGCCCATGTCGTACTGGTCTCTGAAGCCTCCATCCTAAGTAAGCAACCATAATACTTTCCAATATTTTCTACTACTACTTGTTTACATAAAATAAATACAGACAATATAACCCACTCACATGGCACAACAAAACCTGCAATAAACATTTACTCTACAAAACCGTAGAAATGCTTTACAGTTTCTTGGACACATCACTATATCGTATATAACTACTTTCCGCTTAACGCTGAACATGACAATCCAATTGAGATGTAAACTTGTCACACAGGTGGAGTTTCAGTGCGTAAATTTGTGCAAAACGTAACGATGCTAATACGTATACAAATGTATATATACGTGTATCTTCAAACATGCTTTCGTTCTTTTTCCATCGCTTTAAGACTTCTCTGTTTACTACCTGTTAGATCCATTTATTATTATTAAAAATCACGTGTCAATTATTCCACTAAATCGTCGCATTTTATTACGTTCTTAACTATTTGAAAGTAAAGCCAACCTCATTATTCATTGAGATTGCTCTAACCGCAGTAATGTAAAGGAGATGTTTCAGAAATACATAATGGTGAAGACTTGACGACATTAAATCAAAACACGACCACTTGTTATCAAAGACAAGTCACATTATTTCATCTATACTAATATATAAATCTGAAGAGTTTGTTTGTTACCTCTAATCTCAGGAACTACTGGTTCGAATAGAAATAATCTTTTTGGGTCGATTATATATGTCTATATATCATCACGCCCTGTCCAGACCTATTATACAGGAGAGAAGAAATAGTGAAAAATCTAGCAAACACGACGAAAATTTTTTTGTGGTCCGATTGGGCTCAAAATCGATATCCGAGGGACCCTTCGCTCCGAAATTGTAAACTGATATTCAGAATTGAACGTTTTGGCCGTAATATGTTCCTGATGAGAGCTGGGGTCAATAATATTATCTACACCCTAGTGGAGCCGGGTCGGGCCGCTAGTAATTATTATTATATTCAAACATATTATATTCAACAAACTTCTTGTTTCTACCTAACTTTGCCCCTATCGACGAGCTGGGTCCTCTTTTCAGCTCAACGTTCTCCATTTCACCTTATACCGTTTAATTTCATGAGTTTAGGTATATGAAGTACACACTTGATATGCCCCTTCCTCGATCTCGTTTTAATTAATGTCGTCCTGTCATCACCATTCAGTACATGGACTAACAATATAAGAATATAACTCGTCAATTAACCTTCCGTATTTCGTAAAATAAACTTTTTATACAGTATAAACAGTATGTTAATACAAATAAAATAGTCCGTCCGTGACAACAATTCATAGGTTGCATAACTAAAAGTAGTGCGAGGAAGAATGCCGCGTATTTAAGCTGCCAAATGGAGTGAGGTTTTGCAACACAGATATTCCAGGTAATAATTATATTTTATACTTTGGACTAGAGGAACGCTGGTAAGCTCCCCTTCTATTATGCGTTACGAGGTCGGAACTGTGCGTCACTGGCCTTCCAGCCCGGCACGCTTGCGGATATTGTGGCTGGGATGGGACGGAGTAGCTCTAGTCCACTAAATCACCTAACACTGTTAGTCACACCATAGCACACCTACACACAATAGTCGTTCATGTCTCCCAACATGTATGAAATGCGCTCAGAGCGGGACTAAGAAAATGGAGTATTCTTATCGGCGTATGGTTTACTCGAATAGCGGTTAACGTACTCGTACATCCCTGGTGAACGTCCAGCTTTACGATGTTTATATTTGGCATAATATATTATGTATATAAAACTGTAAAAGCCAGTCGAAACTGTCAAAAAAACCGCGCCTCAGGCTTAATCATCTTATCATTTTAACAAGAAAAATTCATGAAATCTCGTTTTTTAACTACAAGATGGGTGCATCTTTTCTTTTCTTAAAACTATCATATTTTGTTCTAATTTAAGACAAGGTAGAAGTTTTGGTCCCAAATGAAACATCTCCTTTAGAAGAATCTTTAAAACGTAATGTTTGTTTAAATATAAATTCCAATATACTCTTTACTTAAACATAGCAACCTTGATGGTAGATTTGAGCAAGCTTTTTTGTTCTAAAGTGCAATATGTACCACTTAGCTTATAGACTCCGCTGTGCGTGATTATATTTTTACCAAGCATTCCGCTAATTGGCGGGATGTTACGTGTTCTCAGGTTAAACATTATATTTTATATATACTTAATTTTGTATTGGGACAAATAATTTCATATAAAAGCACAACTTTATTGCACAATCCTAAAACCAAACAATGATGATTACATCATATTTATTGCCAAATGTAATAATTTCATAATTATCGGCCATTTATCTTTATGTGAAAACCTAAATAATGAAGTATACCTTAAAATAAAATTTAAGACATCAGAAGTAGCTTGTTGGCAAATGGTCTTGACTCGTGAGTAGGGATTTCTATCCCATTATTTTTCTTCAATCCAGCGATAATCGAATGTTACAAAAACGAGTAAAAACATATTCAAATCTGTTGTTTCTCGTAACTAATGTACTAGTTAACTTACGTAAACATCTATACGAAATTGACAACATCTTAGATGTTCTAGACTGTTCTAGTTCATCTTAGATGTTCAATCGCTAGTGCAATTTTAGTTGGTAAAATATCTCATCTTCTAGGGCTCAATTTTTCATTTTTGTCAAAGTAGACAGATGGGGCGTGTGTGTATAAGAAGTAACGTCCAGAATACAGCGTGGACAGTATAATATTCCAATTTGATCATACTAAAATATTTATTGTTTTTCTGAGTCTTCCTTCGTCTCTCAAGGCCAACTGCCAATGTATAAGGCCCTCAAAAGTTGTCAACGTATTATGGATATATTACATGGAATATTGGATATTATTACTTGGAATTCCATTGAATTAAACTGGTTATAGTCACGTCTAGTAATTCTGCAGTCTTCTTGCATTTGACTCGGGTTTTCATCATGTTCCCTCGTGTAATCGAGTAATGCCGAAAAATCAACGAGGACCCCGTACGAAACGCCTACTCATGAGTCATGAAGATCGCAACCGCGTTCTTATGCATCGTCAATAGGCTAAGTGGTGTTTTTAGAGAGCAAACAACTAAATAATTGTTGTTTACTTAACAAAGCACGAAACACTAAGGTATCCCATTTTCCTGTTAGTAAAAATTTTCAAATTTTTGTGGCTACATAAATTCTATATATTTTTGCAGATTGTTTATGTGAGAATAAATTAGGAAGTTTTAGGAACAACATTAGGAAAAGTGTCCTGTATGTTTTTCTACGATACGAATATAAAACCTGACGTCAATAAAAATCAGTTTGCCATTTAAATGGCTGTGTATGTTTAAAATCAATAATCATTGATTTTGACAAAAGTAAAATATTATTTCAGTACATGTTTGGTGGGTTTAAGGACAAGAAATTTCGTAAAGTAAAATTTGTGCGCCATTATATTTTTGAATCAATCCAAGGACAAAAAATTTATTGGTTTTTAAGTACCTATGCATCTAAATAGAAAAAGTACGACTGAAAGCGAAAATTGAAGAAGTTATTAATTCATTTCAGTTTTTCATACTTCTGTGAACACTGGTTTAATTCTAAAAAAATGTCGTTATGTTTGTTATGGGTAGCCCCAATATGGCTTAATTTGATTATTTTTAAGAGTATAATGAAATGTAATCACGACGTCCAAATCACAATCACAAGTAAAACTTGTAGGTTTTGCGATTGAGCCGTTTCATAATAAGTATTGAAGCGTACTCACCATAGGCTGCTGTTGATCGAACATGCCCTGTTCTTGCCGGTCCAGCATAGAGTTGAGCCGTTGCGCCTGTAGACAAGAGAGCGGCGTGAGTGAGATGCTCGATTCTTGTGTGTGCGTGTGTGTGCGTGTACGTGTGCGTGTGCGCGTGTGTGCGCGCGTGCAGTACCTGCACGAAGAGCGTGTTCTCCTGCTGTCGGCGACGCAGCTCGTCGTCCTGCAGGCGCATGCGCGCGGAGAGCTCGGTCTCGGTGCGCAGCAGCTGCGCGCGCTCGTGCTCGCGGCGCTCGTCGGCGGCGCGCTCGGCGAGCTCCCAGCTGCGCTTCTGCCGCTCGCGGTCCTGCTCGCGCTGGCGCAACTGCTCGCGCAGCAACTCCGTCTCGTGCTCGTACCTGCCGAACACATCAGGTGTCACGCGTTTGCTCTTGCAACGCTATCATACTGACCGTGCAGAATAATACTCACTTGGCGTACTCCATTTGAGCCTCCAATTTCTCCTCTTCGGCGGCCAATTCTTTTTTGAGCGCCTCCTCCTTCTGACGATGCAGTTCGTGCAGTTGCTTCCATCTGGTGCCATATTCGTGTTCGAAACTTCCAGACTCCGAAAAACGAGGTCCGATCTGTACAATGGAGTTATTCAAAAAGTTAGCATTCAATGGAATGCATCGAGTGAAACCAGTAACTGCGACTCACGTATTGAAAAAAATACGACATAACCGCTTCATTTATACAAAACAAATATTTAAAAAGGACATGGTTGGCCGAAACGGAAACTACCAAAGGAACGCGATATTTTAGGCAAATTAATTTATACAAAAATAATATAATTACCTCACGCGCCCTTAAAAATTCGGGATGTTTCTTAGGCAAGTTCTTCTCTGGGTATCCATCAAATTCATCTGGTTCTTCAAAATTCTCAACAATTACTGGTCGAAGTGACCTGTAACCAAACATAAATTTACATACATACTTCAAATCAATTTACATGTAAAAAAAAATTAAACAATAGAATTTAACTTACGATGTCAAAAAGAAGCATTTCTCAGTGCAGTTACGTATGGCAGCCAAAGCGCTTGGTTTACGCGCAAACTCAACAACGCCTTCACCTAAAGTTTTTCCTCTTTCGTCCACCTTAACATATGCCCTTTCAATTTTACCAAATATTTCAAAGGCACGATATAGAAGTTCATTAGAAACAAAAGGAGGCAGATTCTTCACTCGAACGGCACTGTTATGTGGTGCAAACCTAACTCTTAAGGTTCTGTTGCCTCTCATTTTACCATCCAATTCACGCTTTGCTCTTTCTGCATTCACTCTATAATCCTAGAGGAAAAATAATTTTCATCTTTAGTCTTTTAATAACTAAAAATCAGAATATTAAATGTAATCATTAAAAATATTTCATACCATTTTTATAAATCCAAAGTTCTTTTCTTTGTTAAGGAATAATTCCGCTGTCTCACCAAATGGAGCAAACAAATTAAGGATCTCTTCCTCTGTGGCATCATTAGTGAGATTACCAATGTACAATCGACTTCTGCCATTGAACTTCACTTCCGATTGGTCAATCTGTGGCAAATCTATCAGTGGACCAACTAAATCTTTTAACTTGTTGGCTAGTATCATATCCTGTAAGTTAAAAAATATATCAACGGCTATTTTAAAATTGTTTTATGGTATACCTGTAATATGACGTGAATGTATAAAAAATCATTAAGTAAATACCTCTCGCATTGGTTGTTTGTCATGGTTGGGTGGGCCCCTTACATTGCTGTTGCGTTGTTGATTACGAGCAGGCCCCGCACCACCTCCTTGGACCTTTGGTCCAAATCCCTTATTCCCAGGCTTGTTTCCAGGAGTACCTTGGTTCCATTGCTTGTTAGGACCCCCCCAAAAATTGCCATTTACATTCTAAAAATAAATAACAATATGTTGTGAAATTAAAGAATAAAAAATTATTGTAAAGCTTAATCCCAATTGTATTTCAAAATACCTTTTGCTGTTGCTGACCCTGATTGTTTTGATTTTGATTGTTTGTGTTCTTTGGTTCAACAGTCATAGCTTTGTCAACCTTATCCTGAGACTCTGTTTTGGGTGGGGTATTTTGAGCAGGCTTTTGTTGCTGTTGCTGTTGCTGCTGGCTGCTGCTGCTGTTGCTGTTGTTGTTGTTGCGGCTGTTGCTGTTGTTGTTGTGGGGGTTGTTGTTGAGCTGGCTGATGTTGTTTTTGTGGTGTTTGTTGTTGATTTTGTTGAGGTTGCTGCTGTGGCTTTGCAGGCTGCTGGTTAGCAGGCTCAACTTTCTGCATCAGCGGCTTAGGTTGTTGGTTTTGTTGTGCTTGATTAGGTTGTTGGTGCTAAAACAATTAAATTCTTTGAACAATATGCTCCCTTGAAAGCCTTGTGATGAATCCTATTGAAGTAGTATTAAATACACCCAACAGCACCTAAATAGGCCCGATTCACTCCCAGACACATAAGTCTTGAATTGTGGGTATCAAAAACTATGTAACATTAACAATCTGACAAAAATCAGGACATAAAAACTTGTAGAATGCACAAACATATTTCTCAAGCCAGGGATCAAAACATATTATTTTCCCATTACCATTCTATTATGTGTGATTCTTTGTTTTTCGTATATAATAGGCCCTAACACTAAGCAAATTATCTTAAATATAATATTATAAAGGTGAAAGTTTGTATGTATGTATGTATGGATGTTTGTTACTCTTTCATGAAAAAACGGCTCAACAGATTTTGATGAAATTTGGTATAGTGATAGCTGACACCCTGGATTAACACATAGGCTACTTTTTATCCCGAAAAATGTAGTGTTCCCGTGGGATGAGTCAGGAAACCAAATATACATATTTTCTACTCTTTCAAATTCAAATTGTTGGCACGGGATGTCCTCTCCTACGGAAGGGAAATATAGTCGACGGCACGCGGGAAATATAGTTAGTAGACACGCGAAATAATATGTTCTTGATGTGGATTGGACTCAAAAACTATCTGCACCCGGGCGAAGCCGGGCCCGACAGCTAGTCTTAAATAATTTAGACAATGAATTCACATATCGATGCAGGAAAGCAATTTTGTCGTATCTCAAATATGTGCGTTTTGTATATTATTTAATTCATAAAAAAATAGCACATTGAATTTCCTTGTGAAAATGTAAGGTTTTATTTTAAAATGTTATTATTAAAGAAATGGTATTCCTAAGTGTTCTAGTTTAGAGGTTATTCATTTTTTAAATATTTTTTTTTTTGGTCCTGGTGTAAAATTGCTTGTTTCGAGATACGACAAAATCGCTATCCTGCGTCAATATATGCCATTTACACATCTGCTAAGTGCTAATCACCCCTTTCATTTTTGAAGGATGTATTTAATAACATTTCAGTATATTAAATTCAGTGGAACCATGAATAGCAAATTGCAACTTTTCCTGTTGTTTAAAAATTGCCATTAAAATGAAACTATTTTACTTATATTTATAATAATAATAATAATAATAACACCGAACAGTCACATACATACTCCTGACCCCACACTAAGATTGAGTCTTGTGTCGTGGGTATCAGGAAATACGAGAGACTTTTCGGTCTCACAAACACCCAGACCCGGAAGAAATATTTGTGGGCCGCACAAACATTTCTCTCGGTGCGGGGATCGAACCCGCGGCCTCTCGTTTCACAGGCGGCGTCTAACCAACTGCGCCACGGAGGCTGTCATGTGTATACAGGGTAATTTTTCAAGTGCATAGGGCTGACCAAATTAGTTCTAATTATCAAATGCTTTTTCTTCTGTATTTTGAAATTGAATTCAAGTCATCAGGGGACAAACAGTTAAAAACGAAAATAGGTCTAAAACTATCTAGAAATAAAACATATGCAACCATATTTGTTTTATTCTCATTTCCAAGCAAAAATTTACATGAGATGTGGCACCAATGCACAACATGTAGCCCCAATTTCACCCACGACACCATAACAGTGCCAGATAGGATATCAGCAGTACTCAAACCAGTTCTGAGTGATGCCAGCATGCCAATACATTTTAGGTCTAATCATAATCAGCAACATTACATTTTGTGTACTAACTGCTTTGTTTATATTTAAACACAATGCCTTCCATACTGCTGGGGTGGTGTAGTTGTACTACAGTAGCCCTTCTGGGAAAGTATATTTTTTATGTATGTAAACCCAATGTGACTACCAGCCTCCTCTATCTGCTTTTCACATCCCATCTTTTTATACCCTTTCCTATTCTATCCTGTCTCATTATGTGCTATGACTATACTCCTGTCATTTCCTATCCCGTTGCTTTGTGTTGAAAGAGTAACAATTATATTGAATTCCTTGTTCATCCCATGGGAATACTCGTTTTTTCGGCATATTAGGTAGCTTATGAATCCAAGGTGTCAGCTACCTAAATACCAAATTTAAACGATTTGCTGAGGCTGGTTCGAATATTAGCGCACACAGTCCCCCCATAATATTATTTTCTCTATATCTGCTATTTACAAACATGTAGGAAAGCCACAGCATAGTAAAATTGAGGCCAACCTCATGTTATTGAATAATGAAGTTTGAAAGAGTTCCATAACAGTGTACATTAAACCAGCACCAAAATCATACATATAATACCTGGTGCCGATATCAAATTATTACACATTAACCACGTCGGGATGAGCCAAACATAGATCAATAGTAATCTTATAAATGGTCACTTCACTACTCCACTGCTAGATTAGCTGCTAGTAGCTTTGAGAAACATATAAATTATACAAAATTAAATCATTATTTACAGTTTAGGCGGTAAATGGAAAATATCGATAAGAACAAAATAATCATAATAGTGTCATTCATCAGTTCCCAAGTAACATTTTGAACTGTATAAAAGCTGTATTATAGACTATTTGTTTTCTACAGGCTGTTAAACGTTGCTGTATAAAGACTGTATAGCAAGCTATACAGCCCTTATAACTCTGAAATGGGCCCCAAAATTATACAGCTTTAAGTGTAGATTTTGCTGTATAACAGCTGCATAATAGCTGTACTATTTGGCTGGCTAAGATACTATTTAGATACTTTTATACAGCTTCCATTCTCTAATTTTCCTTTTTATTCTTTTATACAGAATCAGGCTTGTGAAAATCTTAATAGAAGAATAAATATATTATAATTGTGTTCGTTTCTCCATTTCCATTCTCCATTTTATTTCTTAATTTACTATGTGCCAAGGCAGAGACCATATGTGAAGTATAAGTGAAAAAAATATTTGATAACTAAGTGGTAAGTACTCTTTCCTGTTTATCGTTGTTATTATGCTTGCGACTGATATTTTTATGTGAATATGTATACTAGTTTAAAGCTCAAAACTCACGCCCCTTCGAAATAAAGGATATACATACATTTTTTCTGTAACAACAAATATGTGATCATATCTGAAAGCAGTTTTAAGAGTAACCAGGACTGTTCTATTGATAGTAAACGTAATTGTGTGTACTATACAGTTAAAATCCTTTGTAAATTTGTACTGAAATTTCAAAAACAAACAAAAAAATATCTCGTAAAATTGGAAAGCAATTTATAGGTTATGATAAAATGGCGTCCTTAGTTTATACAGCTCTTGCTCTTCTAGTACCTCTTAATGCAGCTTTTTGCATAACAGAGTCGTTATTTAAGAACGCATCTCAGCCTAAAGAGTAACATTGTCTGTACATTACTATTTAAGTACTGTAGAAGCTGTCTTAAAGTCTTATTCATATTCATTTATACAGTTAATTAGGGTTCAGTTGAAAATATAGAAAACCTCATTCCATATTATTTGTATGGAATTACAAACTTAAGTTTGCACTTGGTCCTTATTTACTCTTTACTATCCGCAGCCCTTTATAATCTAGTAGTAAAAGCATTCGGGGACACTGTCGAATGATGACTCTCGTATATCGCGAGAAAGTAAAACCTATTCCAGTCAGCGTTCCAATATTTTTTTGTTTAATTGCAGATGTATCAAAATAATGAAACACCAGGCTCGAGTTCATTCAGAGCAGAACCTGTTTCTGGGAAGTCTTCTAATGATCCTGTAATACAGATAATTAATGAAGAAGGAAAAATAATAGCAGAATCTGTAAATACAATTGACAAGTTGTCTGTAAATACGGAACAGCCAATAGATTTTGACAAGTTGTTTTCAAACCAAAAAGAAATCTTGGATAATCAGGTTACTATCATGCAAAATCAATCGTTGTTACATGAATCGCAGAAAGAAATAGCAAACCAAGAAAAGATAAACTTTCAGCAACTTCAAAATCTATCTGTTCAATTAGATTATTATTTTACTCGCTTGAAATCTCAAAGCTCAAATGTTACTCCACTCAGTGAAGTCAACCCAATTGAAAATACCCGTTTTATTTTAAAACCTATCTCTAATGTCCGTGAACTTCAAGAGTTTGATGAAAAGTTGTCCGACAAAGCCGAATATAAACAATTGAAACAGCAGTTCTCACTTCTTTGCTCTAAACATGAAGGAAGTGGTACTAAATGTGCATACAAGTTACTTGATATTATCTTTGACAACAAGTTTCTATGCCAGTTCTCGTGGTCAGGGGGCAGCAGAAAAACTGATGTTGTCAAAATTGCTCTAAAGGGATACAAAAGGATTATATTATTTTTTTCCGAAATGATAAACCATTGGGATCCTCTTTTCACCGAAGACGCAGTGGAAGATTTTTTCAAAACCGTTTTAAAAAACTCGGTAAAACGACTGGAAAATAAAAATCTCAGAGCTGCAACAAAACGCAAACGTGAAAAAAAAGGGATAGTTCACAATAAAAAATCGAAGACTGCAACAGAAACTATCGGAAATGATAACGCAAATAAAGCTATAGAGAACCCTAAAGAACCAAACGAAGAAAATAATCAAAATACTTTCGAAAATGATGACGCAAATAAAGCTGTAGAGAACCCTAAAGAACCAAACGAAGAAAATAATCAAAATATTTTCGTAAATGATAACGCAAATAAAGCTGTAGATGACCCTAAATAACCAAACGAAAAAGATAATCAAAATACGGCTAAGAATTCACATGAAGATTTGCAAATATTTAATGATGAAGGATGCGTCATAGTAGAAAAAGGTGAAAGTCATGATTTACTCAAAAAAGACATAGCAATAAATCCCGTAGTAACCGGCAAAGAAACTGAAAGTACAAATAAGACGAAAAATGATGATTACCCAAATAAGTAAGATCCTATTCAGTATTCACACAGTGGCGCGTTGAGTCAGCAGCATTACGTCTACGAATCATTCTTAAAAAATTGAACGCTACGGCATGAGATATAAGATTCTATTGCAAAAACGTCACCGAATGACAAGTCAACGCCAGTCATTCAGTGACGTTTTTCAAAATTGAACTCATTATGTCATGCCGTAGTGTTCAAACTTGCAAGAACACTCCGTCAACGCAACGCTGACGCAACGCGCCGTCTGCATAGGCTCTAATCTAAGACACAATACTAACAAACACACAAACACTATCACTATATTTTTCAAAAAATATAGTTAGATATTTATGGGCAGCATAATGGACAAAAGCAAAAAAAAAATCTCAATTTAGAAGCGCAAAACTACACAGTACTAAGAGTTTACAAAAATGATAGTATCTGTGTGTGTGTAAATAAGTAATAGGTATATGTGTGATTCTTAACTAAGCGGATTTTATTGATTTTACAAGTAAAAAAATTTATAATGAAAGCGCCTCATAGCGAGCTGGACGTTTTTAAGGCGAGTAGTGCCGCCAACGACCTCGACGCTAGCGCCACTTCATCAGAAAAATGTTATCTCTTCATGCAAACAATAGATCAGAATTTCAAAAATTCTGATCTATTGTTTATAATCTATTGTATTATATTAAATCTAAATTAGATTAAATATTCGCTGTAACTAAAGTTATGGCAATTAATACCAAAAGTGGCCATTTTGAGCACTTTTACCCATAACTTTAATTACAGCGAATATTTAATCGAGTTGCAAACTTAAATTTAATATGATTCTAATTTAAATTTAATAAGATACCAAAAATGTGGGTTTTTGAAATTCTGATCTATTTTTTTCATGAAGTCGCGCTAGCGTCGAGGTCGTTGGCGGCACTACTCGCCTTAAGTACAAACAAATTAATGTTTTGTTTGATTGTGGTATTGCAGTTTTAAGAACAAACCAATTCTTGTCACTGATAGTGTCATTTAGTTTTAAGAACAAACAAAATCTTGTGTTTGATTGTGATATTGTAGTTTTAAGAACAAACCAATTCTTGTCACTGATAGTGTCATTTAGTTTTAAGAACAAACAAAATCTTGTGTTTGATTGTGATATTGTAGTTTTAAGAACAAACCAATTCTTGTCACTGATAGTGTCATTTAGTTTTAAGAACAAACAAAATCTTGTGTTTGATTGTGATATTTTAGTTTTAAGAACAAACCAATTCTTGTCACTGATAGTGTCATTTAGTTTTAAGAACAAACAAAATCTTGTGTTTGATTGTGATATTGCAGTTTAAAGAACAAACAAAACCTTGTGGCTAAATATGTATGAAAAGAACTTTAGAATCTTATTGTACCAACCTAAATTAAGAGAAAAAATAAAAACAAATTATCAATTAAATCAACGAAATTTTATTTCTCACAAAGTGTGTAAAAGTGGTATGAAATATGATTCCTCACCATGTTCAATACAAACAAATTTAAATTTAACATCACAAGCACGTAAAACTATATCATTGCACTGACTGTTATTTAATTTCGTTTTGAATATATTAAAAAACGATGACTTCACAGGTAATTCAAAAACAACAGATAGTCTTGTGATAATATTACAAATATGTCACCATCTTCACTGATAGACTTTATTTTGACTATTTTATCGTCTTTGGTCATGAAAAATTTGTTTTCATGTTGTGTAGAAAGCAAAAAGTCTTTAAAGTGTATCTTTATACGTTTTTTACTGTTTTTGGATATACGTGGCAAATCATCATTAGTAGATTTTTTAGAAGCAAAGTGAATAGTGTCGTCTTGAGCAGCTTCACTAAGTCTTTTTGCCACTTGCGAAAGAGGTTTATGTCCAGTCCGCAACATTCGTTTAATTAAAAACAATTTATTTTCAAATGGATAAGCACTGAACGTGTGAAGTGGTCCAAATCTTTGAACTTCATCAGTTAAATGAATTAAATTATGGACGTTACTTGTAACATAATCTGGCCCGTAAAAATCCTTGTAATGCTCTACAAAGTATTGGAGAAGATTTTCTGACAGAGGTAACATATTAATGTAGTTAGAGCTCGAACATATTATTACAGCGCAATACAAAAATAAAAAATGTACAAAGGCTTCTTTTGGTAGAACGTCTGGTAGAATTACAATACTCAAGTAAAAGAAAAAAGTTCTATACTCTGATGCTTTCCAATGCGCTAGAGAGTCAATTCCTCTAACTGACCTATGTATCTCAAAAGGCAGCTTACATTTTTTCAAAAACATCTGTACTATATCTATATGTTTTGAACACCATTTGGTAACGTATTTGCCGAAATTACCGTCTCGCCAACCGATAAGTAACCTCTTCATGATTCCCAGGTCTATTAAATGTAACGAATCTGCTACTGGAAAATCATTAACATATCAATATTTGGTAGCTGGAGCAATGGTGAATCAGCCTTGTGGTGATTTCCATAGAGTTTTTTACGGAAACCATCGTCTGTGCGCAAAGGACATCTTGTTTCTGGAAACACTACTGTATGTGATGTATGTGAGTAATCCCCTACAGTAGTGCATTTAAGGCACCCATGTTTGCCATTGAAATTGCATACACCTAAAAATACATTATTTATTAGCATAGGTACTACTGAAAAAAAAAGCAACCACAGAAATCTGTTATGACATAATAAGTAATAATATTTACCTTTAATAAATGCCCGTGCTGGAGAGTCACAGACAAAACATCTAATTTTGATACGTATTTTCTTAAGACCATGTTGAATACCATCTTCCAATAGCGTTCGCATTTCTATAACGAAATCTTCCAAATATTTATCAAGATTTTTAGGTTTTCCACTTCCGTAATATATACCAATGACAAATGGATGTAAGTCTGGATATTCATAAATGGCACATAAAATTGGCCAAAACTCGTTTTTGGAACTCTTGTATATAGGAAGGCCGTCAAAATTTATAATTAAGCTCAATATATCCGGAATGTCCAACATATTATCGAAAAGAGTAATGAGCTGATGAAGGAGTCCATTGTGCCAATATTCACAGTCTATTTCAATTGATTTTATGTTTACTTCAGTCGTTGTACGGAGTATTGTTCTTGGATCCTGAGGCAATAAGTCTGGAAATCTTCCGTTTAATATTTGGATTAATTTTTTTAATGAACTTTGACGAATATTATCTTCAATGGCCCATTTTTTTATATTATTGCGAAACAATAAATTTAGATTTGCTTCGTCTTCATCTGATGAACTTTCAGACTCAACAAATTCGCTATAATTGTCCATACTTTGCTCCATTATACCTGATTCTGCCTGTACAGAACCCTCACCGCATGTTACCAACCCAACATTCATATCTTCAGCACAGATATTTGCTATTTCATCATGATCCAACAATTTTGATTCTACGGAACACTCATTGCATGATGGTGATACCAACTTGGAATTTGGCTGTCCGTGCCCTTGTAAAATTATATTTTGTTCCGTTAGTTCACGTTGGGAATAAGCTTTTTTTAATTTTCTTTTTATTCCGCCGGTTCTTTTTTGTTTTTTCCATGGTTTTATATCCATCTTAACTCTTGTTCACTTAACAAATTGGCAAATGATCAAAACTATGACTCCATTTTGTTATTAGTTGTATCCAATAAATAGACTGATTTTAAGGCTATATTAGTTTCAAAATAATCTATAAGCTGGATAATTGTGTATGCCAACACTATAATAATAACTTTAATCTTCTAAAACACGAAAAACTGTAAAAAGGGAAAAATGTACGCCAATCGCATTTGGCTTTAAAAAGGAGTAAATCTAAACTCTTCTACATGAGATAGAATTGTATTACACTATTATAAAGGGAATTGCTTGGTAAGAGTATCCTAGATTTCCGTTGTACAGCTATTATCAAGCTTAACTTGAAGGCTGAACAACAGAGTAATTTTACACCAATATTCAGGCTATAACAATATTTAATGCTCTTGTACAGAAGTAGGTTATACAAAAGTATAATTTGAGAGCAATATACAGTTATTGTCGTATAAAGTTGCTGAACGCAGTTTTTTACGCCGCGGTCTGTATTTTAGCGTTTTCCAATGCTATTTAAAAGCTAAAGGTAAAAATGTAGGCTCTATACAGCCGCTAATCAGCTATACTGTATACAGTTGTACAGTTATACTTTAGTCCAGTCCTAAACATATTTTTACACTCTTGTACAACATTTTTTAAGCTTATAGCTGGTAATGCGCTGGTAAATATAATATTTTTCCGCTTAAATGTTACTTGGGTTACCGCGAGCTGAAATTACCACGCGTACACAAGATGGCGGGTAGCGTTGACCATAAGAAATTGCTGAATATTTATGGTAGAACCGTCAGGAATGTTGTGACAAATACATTATCGCAGATAACAAACATATAAAAGGTGATATTTAAGTCTAGACTAAATATAAAGATAAATTACTTACCTCATTATTAGGCCGTTGACCTCCTTGACCCTGGTTTGGATTCCTCTGATTGTGCTCAAATCTCGAATTGCGGAATCCTCTGTTGTTGCCACGCCGCCCTCCTTGCCTTTGAGGCTGAGGGGGGCCTCCGAATCCTCTTTGATTGCCAAATGGATTCATGGTATGCATTTGCATTCTGGAACAATGCATCAACTATCAAGTGAAAGTTTTAGGATTTTATTTATTCTATCATTTCAACACTGTAAAACACACAGTCTTACCTAAATTTAAGGTAAAATAAATTAATTTATTGCTATTACTACTGATAGTGGGCGTCAATATTAATAACACATTCACAATACACAAGCCGACGACTAATCGATGTCTCAGCCGTAAATGAAAGAAGTCAAAATGGCGCTGTTTCCGAAACCTGTTTGCTACGTATTGTCTATGGAATTAAATATCCGGTGTCATAGAGAATAGACACGTCCGGCTTGCCCAAGAAGCTTATACCATGGATGTAATATAAAAACAGGATTGCGCACGAAGAAAATGGTGTCATCCTGAAATAAGACATGTGCATGTAGCATAAGGTTTAATTTACTATGGTAAATGACATGGAGGAAGGCCGATACCAAATGAGACAGTATGAGAGGTTTCTATCCCTTCTTATTTGCTAGCGTGACCAAGAAGCTTATACCCAAATGGAGATTGCATTCCGTATATAAAAGTGAAGCACAAAAATTTGACCTTGAATGACGTTTTGTTGCCTGCTATCCTTTTCTTTAGAGTGACAATGAATGAAAATGACTTTTTGTTCATTCATTGTCACTCGAAAGAAAAGGATAGCAGGCAACAACGACTGCATTGAAGGTCAAATTTTTGTGCTTCAGTGTTTTATACGGAATGCAATCTCCATTTGGGTATAAGCTTCTTGAGCGTGACCATAATAAAACCCGCCTTAGAACTTTTTTGATCGACAATTCAAAGTTCAGATGAATTATTGAATAACTTTTAATCTGCTTGAATATTAAAAGCAGTTTTTTTTTCGTTAAAATTTTATTATTAAAGTAATGTTTAATTTATACACATTAATTTGCATCTACTACATACTATGTTTTAAGTGAAAATAAACACGTTAAAAGTTTTTCTAATACAATTGATCATGAATTAAGTATAATTAAAAAATATTTATTTCTTGCGATAGTTTTTATTTACTGAGTGATGTAAAATTTCGGCACGGACGTATTACACTAACTGATCCACTGTCTGCTACATTTTCACGCCTAAGCCACTGAACCGATTTTGATAGAATTTGATACAGAGATAAATTAGACCTTGGGTAAGGGCAAAAGGTTCCCGCTTGTTATGTAGACAACGCTTCAAGGTGTTGAACAAGGGGATACGCAGTACGCATGGAAAAATCTAAACTGTTGAAGTTACAGATGTCAAACTTTTTTACTTATTTTGTAACAAAAATAACTGCACACTTCGTTTTCTTAAAGTTAAACCATAAAGGGGTTATAATAAGGGTTGAAAGGTAGTGAAAATAATGGCGTGAATAATATTAGAAAAATAGAATTATGGGATTTCATTTCATTTTTTTATTGATCCGGTGGTCTAAAAATTGATATGTGAACGGGTGGTTCACACATTTACACGAAAAATTGAAATTTAGAGTCAGAATTGATAATTATCGCCGCAATTTTGAACGTTATTGTTAATGATTCGATTAAAATAGGGATATTCGTTAGGGATGAGATAGACGGTACGTTGATTTTAGTTATTACAAGAGTTAGTATGAATAATAACATGTATCTGGTACGAAGTAGGCCAGGGAAGCTCCTATCTAGTGGTCATTGTGGGGTATGCGATCTCGGCCCCCTGAGCTACTGCTATTACTACCAACTTTCCCCTTCGTGGCTGTAGTATCCATCTCTACATTCCATACTTTCCTATCCAATAACATCTTCTAGCCGCAAACTTTCCCCGGTTGAAGACGGACAGCAGCGTCAACAACGCGAGTACCCTCCTGCGCTCTCGAATCCGTCTGCCAAGCGTGGTGAGTATTGGCTTAAAAAATAAAAAAGCCTAATAGTTGCTAAAACCAGGATCAGGACTCCAGTCCCCGGCAGCCCCGCTATTCCTGGTTATGGTAGCGGCCACGGTAATGGCGGGACAGATGGTGGTAAGAATCTCTGTGTTGATAATACACAACATACGCACTTTGTGAACAGACGAGAAGATTGTTAACTGTATTTTGCTGTTAATAAAGGCTTATTATTATTATTTTCATTTTTCATTTCACCTATAAAAAGTATACGTATAAAACTATGATTTTGAACTTTTTTGCTAGGTCCTAATGGTGGACCATATTTTGGTGGTCAAATATTTTTTAAACGGTTAGACAATATCACGTTTGTTACCTCAAAAACAAAATGCTTCATTCGACGTATTACAACTGAAATATTTACCATATTAGCCAATTTGATTAAAATTCCTGTATTTCCCAAAACATATACATAGTCACCCTATAGGAACGGGACACAACCCTACCGTCCTACACCTCTCGCTCGGCTCGTTTTTCCGATGACAGTGCGCAGTCCTGTTTTTATACTACGTCCATGTATAAAAGTGAAGCACAAAAATTTGACCTCGAATGACGTTGCGACTGATTGCTATCCTTTTCTTTCGAGTGACAATGAATGAAAATGACTTTTTGTTCATTCATTGTCACTCGAAAGAAAAGGATAACAGGCAACAGCGACTGCATACAAGGTCAAATTTTTGTGCTTCAGTGTTTTATACGGAATGCAATCTCCATTTGGGTATAAGCCATGGACGTAGTATATAAACAGGACTGCGCACTGTCATCGAAAAAACGAGCCGAGCGAGAGGTGTAGGACGGTAGGGTTGTGTCCCGTTCCTATAGGGTGACCATATGTTTTGGGAAATACAGGAATTTTAATCAAATTGGCTAATATGGTAAATATTTCAGTTGTAATACGTCGAATGAAGCATTTTATTTTTGAGGTAACAAACGTGATATTGTCTAACCGCTTAAAAAATATTTGACCACCAAAATATGGTCCACCATTAGGACCTAGCAAAAAAATTCAAAATCATAGTTTTATACGTATACTTTTTATAGGTGAAATGAAAAATGAAAATAATAATAATAAGCCTTTATTAACAGCAAAATACAGTTAACAATCTTCTCGTCTGTTCACAAAGTGCGTATGTTGTGTATTATCAGTGCCATTCGTCAGGGTGTGGTAGCCGGGGTCAACACAGAGATTCTTACCACCATCTGTCCCGCCATTACCGTGGCCGCTACCATAACCAGGAATAGCGGGGCTGCCGGGGACTGGAGTCCTGATCCTGGTTTTAGCAACTATTAGGCTTTTTTATTTTTTATGCCAATACTCACCACGCTTGGCAGACGGATTCGATAGCGCAGGAGGGTACTCGCGTTGTTGACGCTGCTGTCCGTCTTCAACCGGGGAAAGTTTGCGGCTAGAAGATGTTATTGAATAGGAAAGTATGGAATGTAGAGATGGATACTACAGCCACGAAGGGGAAAGTTGGTAGTAATAGCAGTAGCTCAGGGGGCCGAGATCGCATACCCCGCAATGACCACTAAATAGGAGCTTCCCTGGCCTACTTCGTACCAGATACATGTTATTATTCATACCAACTCTTGTAATAACTAAAATCAAGGTACCGTCTATCTCATCCCTAACGAATATCCCTATTTTAATCGAATCATTAACAATAAAGTTCAAAATTGCGGCGATAATTATCAATTCTGACTCTAAATTTCAATTTTTCGTGTATATGTGTGAACCACCCGTTCAGATATCAATTTTTAGACCACCGGATCAATAAAGAAATGAAATGAAATCCCATAATGCTATTTTCTAATATTATTCACGCCATTATTTTCACTACCTTTCAACTCTTATTATAACCCCTTTATGGTTTAACTTTATTTTTGTTACAAAATAAGTAAAAAAGTTTGACATCTGTAACTTCAACAGTTTAGATTTTTCCATGCTTACTGCGTATCCCCTTGTTCAACCCCTTCAAGCGTTGTCTACATAACAAGCGGGAACCTTTTGCCCTTACCCAAGGTCTAATTTATCTCTGTCTCAAATTCTATCAAAATTGGTTCTGTGGCTTAGGCGTGAAAATATCCCCTGGACCGTCGGATTAACCGCGCTCAGGTTCGTCGGACTTCAAGCAATAAAGCAACCTAACGTTATTGAAATAAGGGCAATTTTAATTCAAGGACACAATGTGGCGCTTACGACAAGCCAGGGGTTAAAGCAGTTAGTATAATACGTCCGTGCCGAAATTTTACATCACTCAGTAAATAAAAACTATCGCAAGAAATAAATATTTTTTAATTATACTTAATTCATGATCAATTGTATTAGAAAAACTTTTAACGTGTTTATTTTCACTTAAAACATAGTATGTAGTAGATGCAAATTAATGTGTATAAATTAAACATTACTTTAATAATAAAATTTTAACGAAAAAAGAACTGCTTTTAATATTCAAGCAGATTAAAAGTTATTCAATAATTCATCTGAACTTTGAATTGTCGATCAAAAAAGTTCTAAGGCGGGTTTTATTATGGTCACGCTAGCAAATAAAAAGGGATAGAAACCTCTCATACTGTCTCATTTGGTTTCGGCCTTCCTCCATGTCATTTACCATAGTAAATTAAACCTTATGCTAACTGCACATGTCTTATTTCAGGATGACACCATTTTCTTCGTGCGCAATCCTGTTTTTATATTACATCCATGGTATAAGCTTCTTGGATGCTTTACTTAATGGGTTTTTAGGGAAAGCGATTAGTGGCGCTGTCCGGTATGACAAACATGCGACTTTTTTTATTTGTACCGTAAAACGTGGTGATTAGGGACAAAACTGAGAAAACATTTTAAGGTTGAAATGTGAGCCATTAGTTGCACATAATTTATTATAAACAAATTGTAACAATAGAAGACTATATATAGTCCCTAGTGCAACAATCAGTAACAATTAATTTGAGTTACAAAATGTCTTATTAGTCTTTTGAAAATAGCCTCTCGATATGCAGTAAAAATACATCTAAACGAACTTCGGTCTACAACAAAAACTACGCCATTTATGAAGGAGATATTGTTAAACACACGAAGTATAAGTATTGGACTATCGAATTCATAAAAGGTTAGACTCAATATCTCGTTTAATTTATGTTTTTTCGATCATTTAAAAAGTAAATAAAAAATATGATATTTTGGGGGGAATACAGGCGACTTGGGGGTGATTAATAACGAGACTAAGGTTTATAGAGACGTGAAAATGTATAATTGGGACGAAAAAGGGTGTATAGGTGTGTGTAGGGTTGTCGAAACAGTTTTTTTTGTTGTAAAGTATTTTGTCGTTCTTAATTAACTTTGTCTGTTAATTATATTTATTTTTAATGCTATAAGTTACATTGAAAGTACTTCCACTTAAAATAACTAAAATTTTGCTTCAGTTCTGGTCACAATGGTTGAGATATTATATGTAGAAACTGTAGTAAGAATATTCTTCATAACAACTATTCCTTTTTGATAGATAGATCTAGTACTGTGCGATGCATGGAGTATTTCTTTAAATATAGAAAACACTGATTCGCCATTTTCCTCTTTCTAATACACATAAATTTAGTAGTACACATAAATTTGGGCAAACCGCTAAACAGCAGTGTTAATGCTCTGTTGTGTTTCGTTGTGAAGGACATTGTAGCCAGAGTCACTACTGGACATATTGAGACTTAACATCTATGTCTCAGGATGGCGAGCGCAGGCCTAGTTTTGCTTTGTAATTCAAGGTATTGTTTGGTATTGCTACTGTTTATGAGCGGTTATATCACTTACCATCAGGCGAATGGTATGATCGCCTCGTCAGTGCAATAATAAAAAAAAAGCATTACGCACTTGTGTTATTTTACCTATCAATTTTCTTCGTACTTTGTTTTGTTAGCGTATCTCATAATTTAGCATATTATAAGTAAGAAATCATTAGCTGATTCCAAACTATATATAATGCTCTACGTATTACTTCTTAGAAGAATAATAAGACTGCATTATAGAATATCTAATATGTTGATTTTTAAATTTTTGAAACTATAATATCTTATTGAAATGTGTCACTTGATTTGATAAATATCATTTAAGACAGTTGTAATCTTTAATTATTTCATTTGTGTCAAAGCAAATTATTACAATAAATAATTCTGAATATTTAGATGTGTCGGTTAAAAAGTAATTAATAAGAAACAATTCAGTGCCAACCCTTGTTAATTTCCCCATTGAACTCGATCCCGCCTCTATTACCCCCAAAATCTCTATTAACCCCAAACCCGTATTTTGTGCCCTTTTTTCTTATTTTCCAAGGGATCTAAAAAAATGTATAGTTAATAGTCAAGACGCAACTAAGACTTAATGAAATATGCTATAACACAAGAATATTTCTGTATAATACTACCAGAAAATTCGTCGTGAAGTTGAAAATTGTCCCTATCCACCTCGTTTTACGGTATATATTAAGATGTATGCGCCTATAGTAATTTATAAAACACTTTACACACAAACAAGGGACAAAGGAAACACCGCGCTCCAAAGGTACATTTTGATCTTTCCGCAGGCGTTCATGCTAACAGAAAAAGAACATTTGTCTAGGCCCCCTTATTTCTTCGTTGCCAGTTTATTATACAATACAAAATTACTACTACCATACAAACTTAATATGAATATTGGTTATAGATTTAAGAACATAATTTGTATTTAAATTTATGACTTTCGTAATTATGTATTTTTAAAATAATATATTTTACCACTTTTTATTAATTAGATTCACGTATTTCGTATTTTCTGTAGTTACTTGGTTAACGCCATCAAGCGACATCTATATTTATACGCTAGAAGCACATAAAATACGATAAAATTAAAAAAAATCTCCCAAAGACGAAACACTTTCTACATTTACTCGTCTGTCCTACAGAAAACTTGCAGAAAACGAAGTATAGAGCCACAAAGTTATCTGACCCGGTGAGGGAGTCGCTGTAATCGAATTTGGTGTTGCCATTAAAAATAGATATAGCAATAAAGTGGGTAAAGTAAGATTTTTCAATCCGATCAATAGTGTCGAGAAAATGAGTGTTCCAGTTTCATATGCATGTTTTTTTCCTTTACAAGATTTCTAACCAATCGCTCCCCCTTAAAGAAGTCAAAACCCTTAAAAAGTTATCTGTATCAGCCCATACACGTCCCACTGGAGGGTACGGGCCTCCTTTGCAATCGATAGTACGATTGAGGGTAGTTAGGCCATATCACAGGCCATATAGTCCGTCGCGCTGGCCTAATGCGGATTGGTGGACTTACACAGGTACCATAGAAATTCTTATAAATCGCTTTGGTATGCAGGTTTCCTCACGATGTTTTCCTTCACCGTTTTAGTGTGTGTTTATTGACTATCAATACACGCATGACTCCGAAAAATCAGAAGGGTGCCCTGAGATTCGAACCCGCGGCCATCGTGAAGTGTGGTTGTGGTTATTGGTGGTCCATTTACCAACAGGCCACCACGCACGTAGCGATAAATTTTAGTTTATGATATGAACTTTCATCTTTTGTACTAGTACGTACAAAGTTCTGTTTTCGTGGAATTTATTTTGAAAAGCTGACAACACAAACTTGTGGCGGCAGCTACACGATGATACAATTTTTCGAAGGGTATTATTGGTATCTGAAGCCGCTTTTCTTCCTACGTAACATTTAATACCTGAAGTTTAACATTCTTAGCATCACTTTTTAAAGATTTCGGCAATTTTCACTAATTTTAAATAATGCAGGAAAAATAAATACATTGAGTAAACAACTAATGGCCGATATGTCAGCGACTGGCAGATAGACTGACATTCCAAATGACGTATTTGTTTCCACTTATGGCCACCGGGCCAGATAACTTTGTGGCTCTATACAGAATCTGACAGAATCAAAGAGAATATAAATCACTACGTTAATAGAATTAAATAACAGAAAAAACAGAATACAGAGTACAGAATTTAGATTAAGATTCAGATTTTTAATTCCATTTTCTAATTCTATGATAGGAACAAAACAGACCGTAGCAAAGCAGCCAGCAGCTTTGTGGTACTTATTTAACCATATTTAACAAATATAAGGGTTGTGATCGATGGTTGTGATCAGTTGTAATTATTGGATTTAATTTTGCAGTGTTGTGCAGAATTAGACAATAATATTTAAAATGGAATTACCTGATCAAAGCAATAATTCAGAAGAAAATACACTTTTTGAGAACAAATTCCCCATGTTAGCTTTTGAAAAACAAATATTCGTGGATTCGTATGAGAAAGACGCACTGGTTATTATGGCTAAGTATGTACATTTCATTGTAACTTTCATTGTACATAACAAAAATTATAATTTTGAAAATTGCAGCTGATTAATGTGTATCATCATTGCTAAATAGACTTGTAAAACTCAGTTGCTTATGCATAATATAACCGTGTGGGTAATGTGGGATAAAATTAAGTTTGCTGGTAAGTTAAGCATACATATTTTAGTGGAAACAATCTAATTTGTCTACAAAGGCATAGGCCTAAAAGATTTGGGCTTCATATAGCATGTGGACCCATTGCTCTTCAGTAATTTTGGTTGTCTTCTTACTGTACTGATAATTCAGTGTGGTAATCATATAGTTTAGGAACTATGTTTGCTGCACATTTTGTAAAATCTAGCTATTAAGCAAACTATGTTGCATCAACATGATTGACTTATAATGTACTTTGTATGAATTACCATGCAAAGAAGGTGTCTTTATGTATTTCATAGGCCTACACCTACCTTCACTATTGATATAAGTCTATAATATTGGTTTATTTTATATTACTTTGGATATTTTTCAGGGGACTTAATTACAACATCATAGTTGCAAACTTGTTGTGGGTATATAAAGATCCAGCCAATCTAGTTCTTGTTTTGAACTCAAGTGATCATGAAGAAAAATATTTTACAAATAAGTTCAAGCTGTCGCCTTTACCAACTATTGGGGCCGAAAGGTAATACACTCAATTAACTACATAAATATTTTCATACAGTCTTATGGAATTTGGATCCTCATTCTTAGATGTCAAATATGTATAGTCAATAACTAAATTGCAAAGGAGATGTGCTATCTTGGGCCGTTTTGTGTACGTCTAATACAAATTCTAGAAAAAAATGTGGAATTCAAATAAAATACATTTAGATTTCTTGGACAACAGGGGGCTTTATACAAAAATGTGATTGTTTTAGTACAGAAGCAATATTTTCTTCTATAATCTGTCCTCCATGATGCCTAATTGTCATTTCGTTCAAAAATGCGCGAACCCATTATCTTTAACTTGAATATGTCTTATTTTTAAAACCCCCCTACAAATTATAATTATTGTCTATATTTATTTTTCTATATTCTTCGCTTTTTAAAAGACGATATATGTTGTTAAAGAAGTCACTTTTATTATTTTATTTATATTACATGATTTTAGTTTAAGAACGAAAATGTTTAACTTGACAGCAATTGCAAAACTCTGTGTTATTTGTCTACGTCTGTGGCCGTAATTCGTATTATTTTTTATTATTCGCATACATTTCGCAAATGTGTATTTGCTTCTCTGTATACCTGGCTTTGTTTTATGGATTCTGATTCTCGCAGATGATATATCTTGACGTTTAAACGCAATTACTAGTTCGTATTTTGGTGAGTAAACATATTATATATTATTTAGAATGCCACATGTAAGTAATACTGTTATGTTTTTCTATGTTCATATTTCTCTTCAAACCCACAATTCTGCCTTTTCAGCACATCAAAAGTGGCGCTTTGCTTGAATTGCACTTCTGCAATTGTTGTGAAATGGTTGAATTGCACTTCTGCAATCAAAAATTGAAATGGATTCTATCATTCAACAGAATCTTAGTAACTACATGGGCTGCCAATTCACTCTCGTGTAGAGTATTTCAAAACATTTTATTGCTGAAATGGCAGAACAATAAGTAAGTATTCTATTTTCTTCATTAACTTGGGAAATGTAGGTTTTATGCCAATTAATCAAGGTCAATACAAAGTATGGAGTATTACAAAAGTATTCATGTTAGAGCTGAATTGCATTGTGTCCACAGGACAAGTCTACTAGTACATAAATATGTAAGAAGTGATATTTTATATATTGTTGTTTAAATTGTTAAATGAATTACATTTTCTTTTATTTCCCTCTGGACACTCAGATGATCTTGTGTTATGTATAATATATTATATTATTATAGTGCCCGATATGGCGATAGGCTCGCCACCTATCACATTGTGGGACGGAACATACAAGGCGAAATGTGGGTGTCCTGGTACCTCTGTCTACCCCTTCTGGGATATAGGCGTGAGTTTATGTATGTATGTATTATACTATTATTATTTCCATAATAACAACACTATGTCTGATGGTAAGCACAAATGCCGTCCAGGCGGAATATCTAATGGCATCAGATGACTGTCCCAAGACATTTCATACAATTATCCGGCCGGCCTGCTAAGATGCTTCTTTAAACAATAGTCCGATATTGTTTAAAGAAGAAGACCTGGGATCATACACATGTGACTGCAAAGAGTTATTTATTCATCATAATTCTTCGATATCTTCAAGATTATTTTTTTTTATTTTGTTTTAGTTATCAGGACAAGCAATTATCTGTACAAACTGCTGGCTGCAAATAAATCAAGCTGTAGACAATGAGGAAGATTTTATTCCAACTCCGCCGTAAGAAGATTGTATCAATCTCGATTCTTTTGGACATACTTAACACCCACAAGTGCTTCATGTTGAAAGGAACATGGCTGGATACTGGACAGTGGGTTGCTGTACTCATACCATGATCATACTGTGGTATTTAGCCTTTAGGTTGGGCTACCAATAGTACAATAAAGGAGCACCGGCATTGTTCCTAGATGTTTTGACTGGAGATTATAAATAAAAATATTATATATGAAAAATATAAAGCAAGATCTGGTTGTACTTTATTGTCCTTAAGTTTTGTTTGATTTTAGTTTTCTTTCATCAATTAATCCTACTTTTTCCTTATGTGTGCTCAGAAATAACCAGTTAGAATTAATGTCAAATACATTATTTGAAATAGAATATCTTAAACCTTAGGATAATATTATTTTTAAGTATGCAGAAGTCTAATATACCAAAGTATATTAGACTTCTAGGGGTAGACTAAATATAATGTTTGAAATGTTAGCTTGTACAGAAATGATTGCTAGTATGTTCTTTTACTAGACATTAAGGTATAGAAATAAACATGGCTGCTATCAGATTCGATTCCATTTTTATAGCATATTCATTTGTATGGACTATAATAACTAAGAGCTTATTAAGTGCATATGCCTAATAATAAAATGATTATTTATTCATATGCACATAGGGCACACCTCCGACTTTTCGGAGTCATGTGTGTATTGATAGTCAATCACCACGCACTAAAACGATGAAGGAAAACATCGTGAGGAAACCTGCATACCATAGCGATTCATAAGAATTTCTATGGTATGTAAGTCCGCCAACCCGCACTAGGCCAGCGTGGTGGACTATATGGCCTAATCACTCTCAATCGTATTCTTGATTGTAGAGTAGGCCCGTGCCCTGCAGTGGGACGAATATGGGCTGATACAGATGCTAGCAGTCGCGACAAGTGATCAGTCTGTGCCGTGCTGTATCTCATGCCTAGCAGATTTTTATTGTGGATTATTTAAATAGGTTGTTTAGCAGGTATTACGCACCGCACTTATGGCCAGATATAGGTACACTTCCTTATATTCAATAACTATAAACATGACGAGATTCTGACAGACTTGTTGCAATTTATTGTATAGACATTATGTTATAAGATGATCAATAAAGTATGATACTAATTCCGTTGACGTAAAAACATTTACGAGTTATATAGAGTACAGTAATTTATAGCACAGACGACTAAAAATAATATTTGATTTATAGGAAAACGAATTACGACTTCATATTTCATAAATGTCAAGTTTTGACATCGGTTGTCAAACATGTCGTTTCAGACGCCATATTGTCCCCTTGTAGTGTTGCTGTTCTTGGCTTGGTATTTATTTTTGTATAAAGCTAATATGCAACGTATAATAGTATTTCATACAGAAATCGAATGCCAATTTCCCTAAGTAAATTTGGTGTAATGTACTACAAACGGCCCAAGTTCCATACATTTCTGGCCCATCTCCTTTAGTCTTAAACCACAATTTAACAGCAATTTTCAGTAATTTTACTCTTTACCCATCTATTGTTCTGTTGTCTGGTTTTCCATATTTCCTTAAAAGATTGGTGCAATACAATGATATTAATATACAGCCTTTTACTTTAATTTGCTGTTTGAAACACTTGACACTGGCAGAATTGTGGGGTGGTAACAACATAAGGGTCATAAAAATAGGAACTTAACTGAACTGAATATACAACCTCTTCATGTTTTCACTTTCAGAGAAAAAGCATACCTAGAAGGCGGCATTCACATTGTATCAACTCGTATTTTAGTAGTGGATCTGTTAAAAAATCGAATACCTGTATCACACATCACTGGAATTATTGTGCTCAGGGCTCATACAGTGCTGGAGTCATGTCAAGAAGCATTTGCTTTAAGACTATACAGACAGAATAATAAGGTACCCCCTTCATATAAATGCAAGTGCAAATGATTTATCTGAACAAATTATAAATATCTAAACCATTCATTGCATACAACATATCCACCATATTAAGCTTACAATTGTTCAGTTTGGTGATATCAGGCAGTTACAACTAGAGATTGCATATTCAATACCGAGGCATGCACTGATGGTCCAACATTTCAAGTTTAGTCTTACTTTATTTATCTCATGACTTAACTAACAGCACAGAAAATAAATTGGTTAAAATGGCAATCTATTGTGCCCAACACTGCACATGAATTTTAAAGAAATGTGAAGTGTGTCAATCATATTTGGCTAGGTTAACACACAAAAAGAACTATTTTATAAATGTAGGTTCGAAAGGGTTAATGTCTCATAAGCTAATTTTAAAAAGTATAATTTTAATACGAAATTGTTTTACAACATGAAATTATGCTAAATATTAATAATTCCTGACCCCATGTAAATGCCAGATAAAGACATGCGGAAGATATAGAAGTCAGCATATTTTGATATTAAAAGTGTTATCCATAGGTCAGTGAATTTTTACTACTTGTGAGTTGAAAGAGTAAAATGTCAATTTTCTTTGTTTACAGACTGGATTCATTAAAGCATTTTCAAACTCACCAATATCTTTTACCTTTGGTTACCACCAAGTAGAGAAAGTCATGAGAGCTTTATTTGTAACTGAATTATTTTTATGGCCAAGGTAATCAATAATTTTTCCCTTTTTTTGTGTTTATACTTACCATAATTTATCTATACACATATATTTTAGATTCCATGGCACCATAATTAAAAATCTTAAAGGACGTCAAGCAGCAGTTGTAGAGTTGCATGTTCCCCTGTCGACAAACATGAGCCATATCCAGACGTGTGTACTGGATATAATGAACTATACTGTGAAACAGTTGAAAAGCATCAATAAGAATCTGGACATGCAGGTATGATGTCATAATATCATGCTAATATCAACTTAGTCATCCTATTATTTTAATATATTTTTTACTGGTGGTAAGTCTCATATGTGAGAGCTTGCCTGGATGGGTACCACCACAATGTCTATTTGTCACACCAAACAGCAGTGTAAATTAATGCACTGTTGCATTTTTTATTGAAGGACATCGTAGCCAGTGTAACTACTGGACATATTAATATCATATTATGTCTCATGATGGCGAGGGCAGTTAAATGCCAAGCATTGCTTTGTAATTTGAGGTGTTGTTTGGTTTTGCTAATGTTCATGAGCGGTCGTATTGCTTATCGTTGGGCAAACGGCATTCTCGTCGATTTATTATAATGTTGGTTGCATAATGCGTACATAAAATTTTGTGCATTATTTTTAGGAAATAACCACCGAAAATTGTTTAACAAAGAAATTCCACAAGATATTACAATCTCAGTTGGACTGTGTGTGGCATCAGTTGAGCACTAGAACCAAGGAATATATTCAAGATCTTAAAGTGCTGAGAAGTATGATAATGTAAGATTTACCTCCGAATACCGGATATATCCAGATTGCGACCGAAAATGAAACCTGGGGGTAGTTTTAGTGACAAAAAATTTCGTAAAAGAAGCATCGGTTTTTTTTTTAACTGCCGTCGTCGTTTGGGTGGTAAGTACGTATTTTTTGTTAAAATAATAAAGTACGACATTTTATTTGTAAAGACTCAATGATAAACAAGGGCTAAAAATATTTTTTGGAAAAATCTATATGTACCACAAAAAAAAATGATTTTTGCTTTTTTCATTGGAAACTATTACTTGGCTTCGTTTTCGCTCGCAACCTGGATTATTGTTTTTTTTTTTTCGGTTGAGCTTATTTAAACCACTGTTTGTAGGTTTTTAGCACAATAAATAATCCCAGTATTTATTTATTATAAACATGAAATTTCATATATTCGTACACATGTCACACTCGCCTCCCCCGAACATAGATCACCCTTAGAGTATTTATATATAGAGGAGCGCTGTCATACATTTGCGACTTCAAAAACGTAGATATTTTCTTGTTGGTTATGTTGGTAGCACTGCTATATTAATGTTACCGATAAATGACTTTTCCACGAAAAATATATAAATAAATAAATAAACGGAAATTAACATATTCACGTTACATTGTTTTAAGCTATCATAATACAAAATATTAATAATAAATGAAAAATAAAACTCACCCTTGGCTTATTATAATTTATTTCGCTCCAAATTCAAATATTTTATATTTTTTACATAAAAATTATTCCGGAACTTTTTCGGAATTTCAACAATTTAATTACTTGCAACATTGAATAAAAAGGCGTTCGAAAATTAAAAAATATGAATGTTTTTCAGTAAAATGATTTAAATTATTTCTTGTTAAGTAATAAGAAATTGGATTTATTAACGATGATAAACGAATACACAGTTAATAATTAACCCCTAAAATAAATTTGGATGGTATTCGACAGCGCTAAACTACATTTTTTGATTTTTCTTTTTCATGTAAGTCATGCGTATTCCAAGCTGTCACAATTCACACTGGATGTAGAGAAGAAAAAGGTGGCCCCGGCACCACCATTTTTATCTACGTTTTTGAAGTACCAGCGCTCCCTCTATATATATATACATACTCTAAGAGAGCACCAATGTCGCGGTCCGCAATCGTTATAAAATAAAAATCAAAATCAGTTATGAGTACTCCTTACGTATCATTTTATGAAAATAACTTGAAATAGGTTTATAAAATGGTTATTTTATTCTTCTATTTCAGAAATTTAATTCATGATGATGCCGTATCGTTTTACTCTTTAGTGAGCAAATATAGAACTCCAGAATATGCCGAAGTGAATTCCGGATGGATTCTACTCGAATCAGCTGAACAACTATTTCGTCACACAAGAAGTAGAGTGTTTAACAGTAAAAATGGTAACTTTTATTATTACTCAATCATTCTTGTACCATCTTAGCATTTATTTTATCTATACATCTATACATATAAATAAAATTGAAGTGTCTGTTTTTAAAGAGAAAATTTAAAAAAATGTCCTACTACATATCGTTATATAGACGATACCTGTGCCGAAAATGATCTTTAAATTTTTTTTGTCTGTTTGTCTGTTTGTTCCGGCTAATCTCTGAAATGGCTGGACCGATTTTGACGGGACTTTTTTTGTCAGGTAGCTGATATAACAAGGAGTAACTTAGGCTACATTTATTTTAGAAAAATAAAGTAATGTTACAATGCCCGCCCGCAGCTCACGCGCATGCCACCACTGGGCCGTAACATCGGGCGCCTCCAACCACTTCTCCCACCAACGAATCAATATCACATTTACAAAATATTGTATATAAAGAAATTTTTCAATAAAGCTGATACAAAAAACTGAAAATAAATGTGTAACGGGAGTTTACCGCCGCTCGCTAAGAGATGGCGCCACCGTAGAATTAAATCGCGGTATGGTTTCGTTACAAAGGTCGATAATTAAAATAAAAATGCAAAAACAAAAAAAAACTAAATAAACTAATTAACTTTTTTGTTAAATTCCACCAGATGAAGTCGCGGGCACAGCTAGTAGCCAATAAAACATTAATAATTACGAAATAATCTTACGTTAAACAATAGGTAAAGAAAAATATTTAGAACATATTTTAATATAAAATCCTTTTTTCGGGTTTACTTTTATATCGCATGCATTAAATTAAAGCTTCAAACAGCGTTAAAAATTCATTGTCTGCTGAACATATTGCGACTTAACAACTTTTCTCAGGATGGCGAGTGCAGTGGAATGCCCAGCATTGCTTTGTAACTCATGGTGTTGTTTAATTTTGCTCAGGAGCGGTCATATCGCTTACCATCAGGCGAATGATCGTGTCGCCATTCATTAGTTTTAACAAAGCTAGAATGCGCATGTCTAATTGTATAATATGTTTTTAGAATTCGATCCAGAGCCCTCACCAAAATGGAAATGTCTGAGCGATCTCCTGGTTGAAGAAATTCCAGAAGAAGTAAAAAAGAAAAAAAATGGTAACCTTAACAATACTAACATCCTAATTCTATGTCAAGACAATCGGACTTGTTGTCAGTTGAATCACTATCTCACTATGGGTGCAAGTAAATACTTATTCTACACGGCTTTGAGACGAGACATAACCATTAAAAACTTGGCATCAAAATATAAGAATTTACAAAATAGTGTGCCATTGAAAACTGAGGTGGTTAATGCAAAAGACAGAAACGTAACTCAGGATACAGAGAAAAATGAAAGCAAACAATCGGATGATAAAGATGATGATGAATTTAATATAGATGAAAACGATAAGTGTAATTATATGTTAACTCTCACACAAGTCGCCACACAAACTAATATCAAGAGAGAATTAGAAGACAGCTTGTTTGAATCAATACCTCAGGTTGGCAATTAATTTATTTAAATAAAAGTTTATGTGCCAATATTTTTTATTGGCTGTATAGGCTGACGAGCGGCCCGCCTGATGGTAAGCGGATTTCGCTGCTCATGGACCTCCGCAGTTCCATGGAACAGTACAACAAAGTCGCTGCCTAACCTAAGGACAGTAGTTTAAGCCTCATTTGAAGAAGGATTTTAGCACTCAAGAAACACCAATGCAGGGAATTCATTCCAAAGCTTACACGTATGTGGTATGAAACAACGCTGGAAACGTACCGTTTGGGGAACGGTAAGCTTCCCGATGGTGTAATTAACTTTGCTGCCATGATGGGTGGTGCGATGGTAGAAAGGCGACGAAGATACCATCGCAAACAATTCCTCGGAGCACTCCCTGTAGAACAGACCATACACACAGAGAGATTTGAAGTCACTCCACAGTCCTAATGGTTCCAATTTGTCCATGAGATTGGGATCATCGACAAATCGACAAGCTCTTCAATTTGAGATATAGTAATACAACTAATTTTGTAATGGAGTACCTATAGAGTACAATGTATAAATTCATTTTATAAAAGCTAAAAGTTTCTCTGCGCATGCCACTAACATACGCATCACACGATCAGCTTTTATAAAGTTCTGATCATGGTTGCTTTGGATGTTATAAGGCTTCAATGTTTCTGGCAAGATCAAAGAACTATCAAAAATGTCTGAATACCAAGGAAATATTTGTTTATAGTTGCCTTAATACCATATACAGGGTATATCAAGACTGCTACCGAAAAGGAAGCCCGGTGGTAGTTTAAGCGACTTCAGAAACATATAGGAAACTTTTTTTGTATACAATTTTTTATTATCTAGGAAAATATGTATTTAATTATTGCTAACAACTTTCAGCTGGATAACTTGGACATAACACAAATTGGTGCAGAAAAACCAGTTATTTTCATTCAAACTTTTAAGGAAAATGGTGACAATTACTCTTTAGAACGCACATTAGAAGCAATCCGGCCTGAGTACATAATTTTGTATCATTGTGACGTGGCCGCCGTGAGGCAAATAGAACTGTATGAATGCAGGAAGGAAAAAGACGACTTAGCTACTAAAGTATACTTCTTGATCCATGATAGTACTGTCGAAGAACAAGCATATCTTACTTCATTAAAAAGAGAAAAACAAAGTTTCGAAATGTTAATTCAAACAAAAAGTGTAAGTGCAAAATAATTATAACATTAATTAATATCGACAGCCTTCGTGTCGCAGTTGGTTACACGTCGCCTGTGAAACCAGAGGCCGCGGGTTCGATCCCCGCATCGAGAGATATGTTTGTGCGGCCCACAAATATTTCCTCTGGGTCTGGGTGTTTGTGTGACCGAAAAGTCTCTCGTAGTTCCCGATACCCACGACACAAGACTCGATCTTAGTGTGGGGTCAGGACTATGTATGTGACTGTTGGGTGTTATTATTATTTTTATATTCTATTTCCGACTCGAATACATACATAAACATACGTATGTTCTCAGTAGAGTGAGTAGAGGTGCAGCCGGGAATTTGCCTTTCAGCTTTCTGAATCGAAATTGAATCCATCAATGGGTGGTAACACCTCAAATGTCGTAGCCGATAAAATTAAATGTAAACATTGTGTTTTCTGTATCCATGCTAGTGTTATTATTTACATTAATAATATCATCATGAAAATGTTCGGTTCTTAGGTGATGGTAGTACCTTCATACCAAGATGGGAAAACAGATGAATATTTTAATCTAAATGTTGAAGATGATATGGATACCGCCAACACAAGGAAAGCAGGTATTTTGCACACATTAGAACCTAGTATACATTAATGTATATACAGGTGTCCCATAAATAGACGATAAACTGGTAACTAGAAAAAAATATAATCCTATTCCCAATAGCTTTCAAAATACAGCCTTTCTAATGAAAATTAAAAAGAATCTACCTTGACCTACACTTTGCATATCTTGAAAGCTATTGGGGGTTGGACTATATTTTTTTGGTTCCTGATCTCTGGTTACCAGTTTATCGTCTAGTTATGGGACATCCTGTATACTATATTCAGCCTGTCGCCCTACACATACATACATTTACTACTGAATTATTTTAAGTTAACTTGTTATATCTTTCCAGGAGGACAGCAAACTAAAGAAAGACCTTTGGTTGTAGTAGACATGAGAGAGTTTCGTTCTGATCTACCTTCCTTGCTTCATAAAAAGGGAATCAACATAGAACCTGTCACTATAGCTGTAAGAACATATACAGGTCGCGTCACGTAGAAAGAACGCTGGTGGTAAAGAAAAATTAGGCGATTTATGGGTTATTTATTCGGTGGTATGAGATGAGGCGCAGGGCGGGTTACTATTGGTTCGTCGTTCGTATCTTTGCTTTCCGCCCTGTGTACGCGTTACGTTCGTTTTCAAAATACTATCGCGCATAAAATTTTAATTACAAAATGGCTTTACGTAAAAAAGTGAGAAAAATGATTTATGGTGTATATTGTTTTATGAAGAGAGAAGCAGATAATAATGCAGTTGATAATTTCAAACAATGTATGAAACGAACCGCAGAGGCAACAAAATGTTCCGAGTCTACAGTGAGACGAATTGTAAAAGGTTCAAAAGATTCGGAATTTCTTATCGTCTTCCGAACAACCGGTAAAAATGTGTTACAAAAAGAATAATCCATAATTTCCACGTCCCTTAAAAAAGAATTGCCTACCATAGGAAAGCTGTGAAGAAATTTACAGAATAATCTACATTTCCAAGGATCTGCAGCCAACCTCAGACGAACAATAAAAAAAATGGTTTTAAGTGGAGAAAAAGAAACAAATAGAAAAAAAATTGAGCAGTCACAAATTCGATTTTAAAGAATTGAATACATATGAAAGATAAAAAATGTAGAGAAGATCTATCATTTACATTTTACACAGATGAATTATACATCGATAGTTGCCATGCATCTCACCATTATTGGTCAGACGGTCCCAACCATAGATTTAGTATAAAACATAGATCGGCAATGTGAAAGAGATAGAATAATTTAACTCATATGTTAAAGCGAGATGCATGATGCGACCATACGTTTACACAGAAGTAGCCAGCAGTGACCCAGAGTCAAAATATGTCAAACTAAGCGAGCAACAAAATTCGCTTATTTTCATAATTTATTTAATTTTACAGTACTTGGTTATATTTATTAAACGTAGTTTATTATAGTGAATTGTGCAGTGCCAAGGTGAGGTTCATGCAGGCGTAAAAATCCAAAATAATTAAAGTTTTTACAGGTACCAGTCACTTTTACATAATACTATTTTGTGACGATTTTATAGAATTAAATGGAAATCCGTGTATACATATCGGTAGACAAGAATATAGTATTTCATTATATAAATGCGCTAAAAGCATTCATTGCGTATAAAAAATAATATCAAATACGTGAATTTACAATAATTTTAACCAAAAGTTGCTAGGGATTGACTGACAGGTTCGATCAATAACAGGTTGTCGATAAAATAGTCGATGACAACACATGTTTCCTTACATTTTTATAGAGTTATAGTATGTTGTGATAGTGTGCATTCTTCTGCTACCTGGCGTTATTCCGGCCATATTTATTATAGAATTCATACAATATTAGTTATTACTTAACTTTTTCTCATTTTTTATATTTGTGGAATAATTATTATGATACTTCATGTGTGTGATTTTTGAATTTAGAGCCTGTTTCAATATTTGCCAAGAGGCTGTCAATCTAAAATAGTAAAACAAGAACATATTAGATATTATTATAAAATATGCGATACTTCTATGCACAATATAATTGTCCAAACCTATAAAATTAGGTATAGGTTTAAAATTTAAAATTCTCATAGGAAAACAAAAAACATTAGTTTAGGTTACGTGATCGAGAAAAGCTTCATAGTTTATTAAACTTTCTCTTTCTTGAGTCTCAGTTGTCTGCATCCAATGACTTCCTACAAGCTTAACCAGGTCCTCCGTCCACCTTCAACGCGGCTTAGCAGGCGTCCAATACTTCCTAATGTGTTGGACGCCTGCTAAGCCTAAAATGCAATTGACTTAAATAAGCATTTTTTTTTAACTCTAGTATACATATAGTACAAATGTGTTTCTCGCGAATGTTACTCATTGAAACTAATATTCACGGATTTTGTTGCAGACTGAGTCCATCCTGTGACTACGAAAGCTGTAAAGTAATTGAAACTTCGCGACGGGAAGTTAAAAAAGGAAAAAAATAAACCGAAAACGCTAAAACTTTTTAAATAATAGTTTTATTTCATAAATATGTTTTTGTTCCCAGTTTAATTAGGTGTATGTACTATGTAAACATAACAATGAAAAAATATAATTTTGATCAGGGGAACATAAAGACCCATACAAAACACCTCAAACAAAATATTTTCAAATAATATGACAATTTATCTTTATATATATTTATTTGTGTGTTTATGTATCAGTATTGAAATAAGTAGAATATCAGTAAGTTTCTGTTAATATATAATAAAATGTCGCATATATCTAATATTATTTCACTTCTACAGACCAACAGCTACATCGATATCGATACGAAAGTATCGAAAGTGCATGGTACACCATTATATGTCAAGCACACATGTAAACTTCACGCACACAATCGTAAATCAGTTTTGGTCGCGCTCAAAATGACACATTGCCGATCTATGTTCTATACTACATCTATGGTCCCAACAAAGGCATTAAAAACCTCTGTCTGAAGGCCGCTTGGTTATAGTACACTCAGGTAGTGAAGCCGGTTTTATGCCTAATGCTTAGCTGACGTTCAAAGCCGGAACAAAAACCGGCGACTACCACGACAAAAATAATTCGGAGAATTACTAACGATGGCTTCATACTAAACTGATGCCGAATTTACTATCTAATTCAGTCGTAGTCGACAATGCATCGTACCAACAAACAACTCGACGCTGCACCAACATCTATAACAAACAAAGCAGACATGCAAACATGGCTTCGGCAAAAAGGAGTAGAATTTGAAGTGCTTTAGTAGAGAAGTAAAGCCGGAGTTTTACAACTTAATAAAAAAATACAAAGATAAACTTGAAAAATGTAGTATCGATGCTATATTAAACGAAACGGGCCATTCTGTACTTCGTTTGCCCCCATATCACCCCGACCTAAATCTTATAGAAATGGACTGGGCTCAAAGGGATATGTCGCCAGTAAAAATGTAGTTTGGAACCTTACACTGGTAACTGACCTGATTCATGAAAAAAATAATTTTATTTTAATGGGAGCAACAGAATGGGAGAAATTATGCACCAAGGTAAATCAAATAGAGGCAGTTATTGTCAAGGCGATCATGTTGTCGACATGATGACCGAAACATTTATTATTCGTGTAGGGGATTATTCTGACTCAAATGAAGATCAAGTAACGACAGCGACGACGATGAAAGGGCCCACTTTAGCACCAACACAGCGATCTCAACACGTTTTCACGTCACCCAAGACGACTTAATAGGAGGAGTTTCTTAATTACTTTTTTAATTGATTAAACATTCTACATTCAATCAAACATATTTTTAATTCTATCACATGATATATATATTTTTTAAATGTACTTTTTATTACAAAATATACGAAGCCAAGTCTAGTTCAAAACTAAAAGAATAGGCAAAGTACTTTCGCGCGCGAGTACCCTTGCGCAAACTCACACCCTCCACTTTCTACAGCGTTCTTTTTACATGCCGCGTATTATAACTACATATTATTATTATGCATTAGCTCTCTTAATTAAATGCTGATAATTATAATTAACTTTCAGATAGGCGACTACATTCTAACGCCGGATATATGTGTCGAAAGAAAATCTATTTCAGACTTGATCGGGTCACTGAATTCAGGTCGGTTGTATACCCAGTGCACACAGATGTGTAGGAATTACAGTCGACCCATACTGCTCATCGAATTTGATCAGAACAAACCATTCAATTTGCAGGTTTGTTACGTTCTTCTATTAGTGTTGTACTTTTTAGTGATGTTAGGATTTATAGGTGAGAGTCCCCTTAGGCAGGTACCACCACCACCGCCAAACAATAGTTGAAATGCACTATTGTGTTTCGAATTGCAGGACATTGTAGCCAGAATAACTACTGGACATACTGAGACTTGTATCACAGGATGGCGAGCGCAGTGGAATGCCAAGCATTGCTTTGAAATTCAGGGTATTGTTTGGTTTTGCTTCTGTTCATGAGCGGTCGTGAGCTTACCGTCAGGCAAACGGCATGCTCGTCTCGCCATTCACAGCAATAATAATAAAAAAAAACTTCTATTAGTGTTGTATTTGCAAGAGCTTGGTTATTAAATGGGACGATGATGTGCAACAACTTATTTCGGATAATTTAGACACTCACGAAATAATCGAGACAAATATAAATGGTCTTATTCATAGTCAGTTTTTAAACCTATTTTAGTTATGGATTGTTTTATCTTCTTCGTTCAAACTGAATTCAAGAATGTTTCGAAAGGGACAAAACATTCGATAAATAAACTGAATATATTTTTCATAGGGTCATTTTGTAGTATCGACGGATATATCTGGAGCTGACATACAACAGAAACTGCAACTTCTTACCATACATTTCCCGAGGCTCAAACTTGTCTGGTCACCTAGCCCGTACGCAACAGCCGACCTTTTCTACGAGTTGAAGGTAATTTTCATTCCAAGGAAAAATAATCCGATTAATTTATAAAAATTTGGTGCCCAATGTGTGACTGTTAAATATCATCGCTGAAACACCCCAATTTGATTTCAATACATACATACATACATACATACGTAAACGCACGCTTTTTACCCTGAAGGGTAAATAAAAGGTGCTGGTAGCAACCAGTACATTCACGTTTCGCCTTGTGTGTGCCGTCCCACGATGTGATGGGGGAAAGGGGGGGGGGGGGACCTATCGCTATATCGGACAATAATTCCTATCACCGGTCTGATAACGAATAGAAAAATCCAACATCACTTTGCCTCACCCGGAATTCGAACCGGGGACCTCAGGAGTTGGAGCGTACCTTAGTACAACTATTCCATCGAGGCAGAACTTTCAGTATGATATAAAAATATGGAACTAATAATATCACAAATTCACGCGGGCTACGACATATTATCCGTTTTCATATAATATGACGCACATTTCGGGACATGTGCGGGCTTCGAGGCAGTGGAAACAATATATTTAGGTGTAGTTAAAATGAAAGAGATAACCACTTTGACGAAATTCTAATGTGTTTTTGGGATGAAATATATAACGTAGATATGTTTAAAATGTGCGGAATCAGTTGTGCTACTGATTGTCAACTATGATACTAACTACTCTGTAGTATTCTAAAAATAACGTTGTTTAAGAACGTAAATTATAATTAATGCGCTTACTTTGTTTTCATTAATTATCATTAATCTCCATGTTCTTATATTCTATTTGTATATGTATATTTGTAAGTTAATGTTATATTCATTTGCAGCAAGGGAGGAAAAATCCTGATGTAACAGAAGCATTAGCTTTGAGCGGCGAAAATACAGCAGATGACATGAATTACGAAAGATATAACATACAAGTGCATGATTTTGTGCAAAAGTTACCTGGTGTCACTTTCAAAAATATTACACGGATTATGAACAGAGGAATTTCACTAGACCACATCATAACATTATCCAAGGTATTTTCATGTTTCCTAAAAGCATTATTACCAAAAAAATTAAAGTATACAGTAAAATATTAACAATTATTTAAAGGTTTTTATACATTTTTTTTTATTTTACAGGATCAATTGTCTACAATGATTGAAAATAAAAATGAGGCAGAAACTTTATATTCCATATTACATGTAAAAGCGGAGCCTATCGACACCAACAAAGATAAGCCGTATGCTAAGAAAAAGTTTCAGGGGAAGTTTTCAAAAGGGAAAAAATAACATTCCTTTATACACATAATTTATTATAACAAAATGATACAAGAAAGTAATAAATAAACTTTAATACAATTATTACATTTATTTTAATCGGTTATGATATTATTTTTTTGTCGGAACTTTAATGATTAGGTTCAATTTTTTTTTTGTTTAAAAGCGGATTAGCGCCAAGGACCTAAAACAAAGGTAATGTTAAAAATGTACTGTCCATAATAAGTTATTTTTGTTACATGATCAATACATTCCGAAATGATATAATCCCTGCAAATTGCTAATGCGCCAGGCGGCCATGATGGTGACGTCAAAATAACGTAGTTCTAAACATGTAACAATGAGCTAAATCTATGCTAGAAGAGTCTAGGCACCGTTTGTAGCATGACTAAATTATAAATAATAATACCGACATGATTGCTCTTAGGGAACAATTCAGAGCAAACTTAAATCGATTCTTTTCCTTTTTTTATACTATACTACAGGTACAGGTCGTGTTTTTGGACTTTTTCTGAATTATAGAACTTCTAATGCAATAAAAATGTAGACGTATCTTCATATGGCTTAATAAATGAGCGGCAGTCACACGCCAGGGGGTTACTCTATAAAAACTATACGAACTTCGAATGTTCGGACGCCATACGTAAAAAAAATCCTCTATCGTACGTCGCTACCATAGACTAGGTTCGTAGAAAATGATAATATAATAATTACTTTATATTTTATAAGTACTTTTAGTTGAGAATACTATTCATTTTTAGAAATGGAATTCGAAATTCGTAACGTTTTTATAGAGGAACACCACATCTTAATAAATATCTACGTAAAACGATAAAGTTATAGATATGTTACTTATGGTATTCGTACATATCTAATGCAACATTGTTGTTGTAATCTAAACATTCATAAAATATGGTAAATAAAATGCACAAATTATATTCAACCATTTTAATAATCAAAACCATTCCAAATGCAGAAGCATTCCTCAGATGTTAATGTAATAAGTATAAAAATTTATTAAATTGGGCATGCAAATGTCATGCAAAATTTAACTGTGATACATAGATATAATTATGTTTTTGATGTTATTAGTTTGTCCAGTGCAAAATGTCCTATATTGTAAACGAATACAGCAGCTTAATTTGTTTTATAGGGGCATTTCGATTTTTACGCGAAGCGGACAAACAAAGGGGTTTCTGAAATTCCTTATATACTAGCGGTCCACATCAGACATATCTTTTCACGCATTAATTGATTTATTTTTAAACTCAATGTGACTGCCTTCCTTTATATTGCTTTTCAGAAAAGCCTTATCGTCTCGTCTCATTACATTCCGTCCTCTTATATCCCATTTATTTCGCCTTATAATCAATTCGAAACAAACCCAAAAAAGTTTTAAAAAGTAGCAAATATACATATATACTTGAATACCTTCCTTTTCTCACGGGTACATTTATTCTTTTGGAACAAAAATATAAAATTCGTTTGAAATTTAATGGAAATTGATCCACCCATTTGAGCGCGAAGAAGTTACAATCACTCAAACTTTTACCTTTATAATATACGAAGGATAGGATAGGATGAACAGAAAACTTCTTATAAAAAAACATCACAATTATAGTGTTAAATATGAAAATAACATTTCAAAAACCCTTTCGTCAATCAAGTGACTTCTATAAAATCCCATCTTCAAATCAAAATCAAAATATGTGAATATGTTCATATCATCTAAAGGTACAAATATACCCAATATGAATCTCACTTTCGCTGTAGTCCGCTTCACGTGACATGCCACGGGAAATAGAATAAATAAATAGAACGAGCTTCTTGCACCTATTTATTAAAATGTATAAGCGGCACAACCATATTATACGTACCTAAACTAAGCGTTATGATACCAATATAATTATTATACATGAGAACTGAGAATATTATCATAATTCTTACTTACTACTTACAAGTTACATAAAATGGGATGAAACCGTGATTTAGAATGTTTGTATGAAACTTACTTAATGTACTTGAATTAAGACAATTTTAGAGTCAAGCAAATAGTAAAATACTAAATTCATATTTTTAAACGCAAGAGTTTACAAGTAAATATTCATTGATTGGATAAGTTAACATGGTACTTAGATATTATAAGACATGGGTGAAAATCCGCTGCAAATATTTGGCATGGGTATAATTACAGAATAATGCACGAGTGTAGTCACTCACGGTATTGGTGGTCTTTATCAGTCAGGGGCACGTAGATAACGCTCATAAGTTTCTTAACGGTTGTAGTACCATCAGCTGCTTTATCAACCTGGAAATATTCATAATATTACTGCAAGGATCAGAACAAACCAATAGTGTGGCTCATGAATGGTAGAGCAATACACTCTTTTTGTATTCGTATTTTCCACTGAGTTGCCTATTCGTATTCGGTACACTTAAATACCTTATTGTATTGGTCACATGTTTGTCCTTAAATCCGCTTGCTTGTGCGTATGAAAAGTGTAAGACCATATATTCACAATTCAAATTCAATGTGTTGCAAATAAAGGAAAAGGATAACAAAATGTTTATTTCGTATCGTGTAATGTCGGACCATACCTGTGTAAGATGTTGCTCGCCTCCTTCAGGGCCGACGGGGACAATGAGACGTCCTCCAGGTTTCAATTGTTCAACGAGCTAAAAACGTAACATTATTTTATAAATTTAAAAATGTTTATGAATGAGAATAGACAAATTATAAAATTGTTTAGGCCAAACTTTTAAAGTTCGTAATAGAGATTTCGTGTATAGAGGTTATTACGGGAACTAGACGATAAACCATAAACGGAATATAGATCAAACTATGGCACGGAAAGAAGAAAAAATATACGCGTATCCCTGATAGTTTGCAAGTAACGGCCTTTCTAGTAATAATTCAAAAGTTTTTTCAATGTTTAAGAGCCACACTGTTATCGTGACACTTCATGAATCTGCAGGCTCGTCCAGGGTAATACTACTGGAAATCAACGTAAAGCGACAGCTTAATGTAAAATTCAAGTGCAGAGTTTTAGTTTTCATCCCTCCATCCATTAATTTTCAGATCCAGTATTTTTCTAAAAATTCTGTTTTCCTCTTCACAATGCTTATTGGAAATATTTTTCCAAATAGTCTGGAAAAAATTAAATAATTGTGCATATACTATTTAAAATAAAAAAAAAATTGTCTTACAGCCTGTGGCAATGTTGGTGCAGCTGCACCCACATGAATAGCATTATATGGTGCTTCAGAAGGATATCCCAACCGTCCATCGCCAGCTGAAATATTTAAATTTGATTTTAGTATTGTGTCACTAATATTTTATTTTTGCTGAGCACTGAACTTGGTATGTAACAACAAAATAAAAACAAAAAACTTCACAAATCATCAATGGATTATATTTATTGGTTTTCTGATTTATTAAATATATTTCAAATTTTTAAGACTATATTACAGCAACAATGTAAACTGACCAATGAGTTTAATCCTTCCAGACGATAAAAGTTGTGGGTTGTCATTCTTTATGTTCTTGGTAGCTAGTGTAACCAACTCGGGAATGTGCTCAATGCCCACAACTCGGCCAGCCTCACCAAGCATAATGGCCATACATGCCGTCAAATAACCAGAACCAGACCCTACATCCAAAGCTTTCTCCCCAGGCACTAGCTGGTTCTTTAATCTCTCCAGTGCATGGGCATGCTGAAATTTGTGTTCACTTTAAATATGAATGGGAAAACATTTGTCACATTATATCAAGTATTACCTTCTAAAAACAAGTACATATAAAGGTATACGGGGTTTTGTACTTTTTATTAACAAACCACACTAATCTGTTAAATAAGACTTGACAGAAAATATACAAAATTACAGTTAATAAAAATATACATTATTTTTATTAAAGTAAATAACCATATTTCAGCACTGGGCACAAGACTGCTCTCGACCACAAAAAGCCTTAAGGGCAAGGGAGATGGAAAAATGACAATATTTTTCTAATATTGTCATACCTTTAATCAGCAAAAAATAAAAATAAATCCCATACCATATGTGGAGCACTGATAGTAGCAGAGTATCCTATAGTTTGAGGAGAATCTTGATATGGCGAATGAGGGCAGTAATTTTTCCGGTCTACTGCTGCCATTGCATTTGCCACAACATCAGATTTTATAATGCCATTTGCTGGTTGAAACAAAAGAAATTATTATAAATAGAAAGATGGACAACAAAGTCAATCGAATCGGTAATAAACACGATAAATATAAGGTTAAGGAGAAATTTATTTCATGCAGAATTATAAGAGCATACCAATAATAGAAAAACTGAATCATTTTATTACGAACCCATGGTAATTTTCTAATATATGTAGCCTGTTCTTAAATATGTACTCATTTAGTTAATTTAGACGAGTACATTTGAATTATAACGAAACTAAGTAATTGAATTATCAAAGTAAAATATACATACCCCGAAGGTTCCGGACTAAATCAGCATTATTTACTCCATGACTTCTCCACGCCATTATTGATAGTGTGATAACAACTACGGACAAGAAAATATTACGCCATGAAAACTCAATTTTGGTGTCTATTTTTATCTTTAAAGTTAACTATATTTTTCGTATTTTGCGTTTGCGACAAGACAATGTTATTGAAATGTCGTCCACAGAAATGTCAGAAAATGTCAAACGATTAAACCACAGACTAACAAGAAAAACAAAACTTAAACCAAAGAACTAGTACGCACTAACGACCAGACGCCTCATCAGAAACTCAGCCGCCGCGCCGCGCCGAGGGAGCAAAACATAGGCAAACAGAGCCAGGTGATCAAGCAGAGCATAGTGATTCTTGAACATTTGAGTGAAACGGTACGTAATACGTGTAAACAACAAAAACGTATTAACGCCCGAATACTCGAACGCCATTCAAATAATAATTTGTTCTTAACAGCGCACGGCCCACTAATCCAGTACATTTAAGCGGGATTAACGTAGCTAGTTAAGATATTTAAGTTGCGTTCCAGTATCGTGCGTGAAAGTATTGTGTCTCTGACCAGTCGATAGTGCGTAATAACTCTAATTTCAGTCCATACCAAGAAGCTTATACCCAAATGGAGATTGCATTCCCTATAAAACACTGAAGCTCAAAAATATGACGTTGCTACTACTTGCTATCCTTTTCTTTCGAGTGACAATGAATGAACAAAAAGTCATTTTCATTCATTGTCACTCTAAAGAAAAGGATAGCAAGCAGTAGCAACGTCATTCAAGGTCAAATTTTTGTGCTTCACTTTTATATACGGAATGCAATCTCCATTTGGGTATAAGCTTCTTGGTCCATACAAATATCAAATATACTCTGTGGCTTAAATGGAATGCTCATGACCAGGGTGGTCCATCCATGGACGTAGTATATAAACAGGACTGCGCACTGTCATCGGAAAAACGAGCCGAGCGAGAGGTGTAGAACGGTAGGGTTGTGTCCCGTTCCTATAGGGTGACTATGTATATGTTTTGGGAAATACAGGAATTTTAATCAAATTGGCTAATATGGTAAATATTTCAGTTGTAATACGTCGAATGAAGCATTTTGTTTTTGAGGTAACAAACGTGATATTGTCTAACCGTTTAAAAAATATTTGACCACCAAAATATGGTCCACCATTAGGACCTAGCAAAAAAGTTCAAAATCATAGTTTTATACGTATACTTTTTATAGGTGAAATGAAAAATGAAAATTATAATAATAAGCCTTTATTAACAGCAAAATACAGTTAACAATCTTCTCGTCTGTTCACAAAGTGCGTATGTTGTGTATTATCAGTGCCATTCGTCAGGGTGTGGTAGCCGGGATCAACACAGAGATTCTTACCACCATCTGTCCCGCCATTGCCGTGGCCGCTACCATAACCAGGAATAGCGGGGCTGCCGGGGACTGGAGTCCTGATCCTGGTTTTAGCAACTATTAGGCTTTTTTATTTTTTATGCCAATACTCACCACGCTTGGTAGACGGATTCGAGAGCGCAGGAGGGTACTCGCGTTGTTGACGCTGCTGTCCGTCTTCAACCGGGGAAAGTTTGCGGCTAGAAGATGTTATTGGATAGGAAAGTATGGAATGTAGAGATGGATACTACAGCCACGAAGGGGAAAGTTGGTAGTAATAGCAGTAGCTCAGGGGGCCGAGATCGCATACCCCGCAATGACCACTAGATAGGAGCTTCCCTGGCCTACTTCGTACCAGATACATGTTATTATTCATACCAACTCTTGTAATAACTAAAATCAACGTACCGTATATCTCATCCCTAACGAATATCCCTATTTTAATCGAATCATTAACAATAAAGTTCAAAATTGCGGCGATAATTATCAATTCTGACTCTAAATTTCAATTTTTCGTGTAAATGTGTGAACCACCCGTTCAGATATCAATTTTTAGACCACCGGATCAATAAAGAAATGAAATGAAATCCCATAATTCTATTTTTCTAATATTATTCACGCCATTATTTTTACTACCTTTCAACCCTTATTATAACCCCTTTATGGTTTAACTTTAAGAAAACGAAGTGTGCAGTTATTTTTGTTACAAAATAAGTAAAAAAGTTTGACATCTGTAACTTCAACAGTTTAGATTTTTCCATGCGTACTGCGTATCCCCTTGTTCAACCCCTTCAAGCGTTGTCTACATAACAAGCGGGAACCTTTTGCCCTTACCCAAGGTCTAATTTATCTCTGTATCAAATTCTATCAAAATCGGTTCAGTGGCTTAGGCGTGAAAATATAGCAGTTAGTGTAATACGTCCGTGCCGAAATTTTACATCACTCAGTAAATAAAAATTATCGCAAGAAATAAATATTTTTTAATTATACTTAATTCATGATCAATTGTATTAGAAAAACTTTTAACGTGTTTATTTTCACTTAAAACATAGTATGTAGTAGATGCAAATTAATGTGTATAAATTAAACATTACTTTAATAATAAAATTTTAACGAAAAAAGAACTTCTTTTAATATTCAAGCAGATTAAAAGTTTTTCAATAATTCATCTGAACTTTGAATTGTCGATCAAAAAAGTCCTAAGGCGGGTTTTATTATGGTCACGCTAGCAAATAAGAAGGGATAGAAACCTCTCATACTGTCTCATTTGGTATCGGCCTTCCTCCATGTCATTTACCATAGTAAATTAAACCTTATGCTACATGCACATGTCTTATTTCAGGATGACACCATTTTCTTCGTGCGCAATCCTGTTTTTATATTACATCCATGGGTCCATCTCTCTATGAACGGATCGAGCCTTCCAACAGATTATATTATGGGCTTTTTTTTTTCATCTGTGGTTATCCCCATGAATCTGTATACCCAGTGTATTATATAATCTGTAATTAAAATATATAAAATTTTTAGTCTTCTGTTCTAATTGGTCTGTGGTCTTCTGTGTAAAAAAAATGAAAAAAATACATTGACAAATGGCGGACTAAAATCTGTTTATCAAGTTTAATTTTCAAAACTTTTGTGTTTATGTTTTGTTCTAATATCCATTACTGCGGAGATATTCACATAATTACTGGAATTGGTTCAACACAACTAATCAATATAGAAAATGTGATGTGTGATTTGACTTACTGGCCAGCCATCCATCCATAACTACACAAGTTTTATAACATTGGAAAATAACTATCTTAAAGGACATCAGGTATGTTTGTACTATGTTTTAAGTTGTATTCAATAATGCTTATCGAATATATATCCTCATTATACAGACGACAGGCATACTGTTTTCAACAGGACATTATGAATATGTTTAGAGAAGGGCTACAATGTTAGGACACCTTTTAATAGATAATATTAATAAAATGTTATCTTAGTATATCAAGTCATCTGTATCATTAAATTAATACTGCTGAGTGGTGATTAAAGATAGAATTATGTGGTAATTATTTATATAGTGTCTTTTGACCGCCACAATGATTCGATATATGGTTTGGTTTTTAAAATAATATCCTTAAATTATTTTAATTTATTTTATTATTTATTTATTTATTAAAATACAGAGTTAGAAACAAAAAATAAATATTATTTCCACGAAACCGGGCTTCGGTTTGGCCGTGGAGTTGGTGAGTCTCATTTACACATGTACATAACATTTGCATTAGACATTAAACAAACAAAATAACCCTTATGAGGTCAGAATTTTAAACAAAAATATACAAACACTCAAACTTTATGATATAACTATAAAATAAAATGATACAGGAAATAACTCTAAACAATAATATGTAACAAAATATCACTTCCAAGAATTTAAGTAGAAAATAATAATTAAGTAGAAAATAAAACATCATATAAAATAATATTGTATTTAAGGATATTACCATTTGTTGATTGCTTAATTGTTGTCCATATCTGCATTTACTTTTACTTTTATTCTTAAAAATAATTGCTTATGTTTTTTCAGAGTATGTATCCGGGCTGTATTTCACTATGCAACTGAGGATTGGATTAACCGAGACTGCATAACCAGTTCTTTAATATCTAGAAGTTTGATTCTCTGAACAGATATGTATGTTTATACCATATTTCATTAATGACTTGAAATTGAATGTAGAAACAACAAAAATTATTAGTTCAACAAATAGTGGGGAAACTTTTTTTTATAAATAATACATGTTCAAATAATTTTCACAACACAAGTTTTATGACATTATGATCTCACCAGCTAATAATGCTTACTGTATTGAGATATTTATAAATGTAAAGTGGAATGAAAACAAATAATTAAATAAATATCGACTAATTTGTATTTAACAGAAAGTGCACACTATATTTTTACATATAAGTAAACAGGCTCTATGAACTGAATCTTTCTTTCAGTTTAAAATTAATAAACATCAGGTTTTACTAAAATCAGACTTGTCTTATCTCATAACGGGATCTTTGCCAATATGTCTTCTATTATATCTTTATTTTCTTATACCTGGCAATATTTTTATACACTTATTATTATTTTCATAATAAAAATATGATTTCAGCAAATAGTACCAGTTCATTTGCTTTCACAAACTGAAATTATGGAGCAGCAGAGTGGGAATGCAATTCTTCAAATAAAAAATTGTATACAAGTCTGTATAACGTAGGTATGTATATAATTCACTATTTTAACAGTAAATTGGAACTTTCGTTCATTATTGTAGTAATAATAAAGGACATTATGTGAGTAAGAATGTAGGTACTATTATACTTTCCTATGTGTGTGAGACTATTGTTTTAAAATCATTTTCAACAGATGCAATGTACCACTGTATTGATTTTATTGGCATTTTCCAAATGTTACATCAAGATTCCAAAAAGTTCTCACATCAAGAATGTAATATCCTCATTTAACTTACCAACTATTAAAGCCCAATAAGCCTAAACTCTTTTGCTTGTAGCTGAAGAGAGAAAGAGGAAAGCCTATATTTTACATTTAAGACACAAATCCTAAAAATGGTTTTATATTACATTAATTTTTCTTTACTGTACTTTTCAGATGATAAAAAGCACACAAGTACTACATAGTGCAATTTGAAGGCTCATGATGTGAATTGATCCGAGAAGTAACAAGTAGAGAAAATAAGCTGTACCAGAACCTGAAAATTACGAGTTTGTCAATAGAAGAATGGTATTTAAAAAAGCAACCAAATAATTCATCCAAGATTACTAAACTTTCTTCATTTTGACTATGCACCTTGTTTGAACATAATTTTTACAAACTTATTTTTACTCCCAGTTTTCAATCTTTTAAATCTGAATAATATGATTAAAAAGTACCATAAGAAATGAAAATTTATTAACATTTTAAATCACTAAATAGTATAAAACAAAGTCGCTCTCTCTGTCCCTATGTATGCTCGAATCTTTAAAACTACCCGACGGATTTTGATGCGGTTTTTTTTAATAGATAGAGCGATTCAAGAGGAAGGTTTATATGTATAATACGTACATATTATTGTATAGAAATCTATTTGTACCCGGGCAAAGCTGGGCCAGACTGCTGGTAAGAAATAAGCCACAAAAATTCTTTCGTCTACTTCACGAAATTTTAGTTAATAATTATGCTTACCTATTATTCAAGGTGGTCTATAAAAAACGTTGTTGTAGGAGATTTTAAGTTTTTTTTTTTTAAATGAATACTACTATCAAATCGTTGTAATTTAAAATTGTATAAAATCAAAATGCAACATGAATATTTTGAATAAAAAAAGTTCTTACATAATATCAAAGTGAAAATACTTCTGTTTAAATATTTATTGTATGAAATGTCATATTTTTGTCGATCTTTCTCTCATAGGCTACTTTTTTGATGTTTTACTCTGCCGTGTGTGCATTGTACACACACACACACACACACACAAACTTACAATTATTTTCTTATTTCGTAAAAAAATATGTATTTTGGTAGGATTATGATAAAAACATGTGATGAATTATGACCTTTTCTTACTACGATGGCTGATGTTAAGCTTTTTTGACCGACTTCAAAAGAGGAGGTAATCAATTCGACTGAATTTTTTTTTTGTATGTTTGTTACGCGATTACGCCGGAAATTGTGAACCGATTTTGAATATTTCTTTTTTGTTGGAAAGCATGATATACAGGGTTGGTCCCATATAAAAGTGGTGAAGACCTGATGAATATCTTAGGATCTGCCGACCAGAACTCCTCAAAATTAAACGGTCCAGCATTAATTCTTTTTGCGTTAGATTAAGTATAAGTATATTATTACAAAGGGTGGGTGAAAATGGGAAAAGGGTGGGGGTGGGAGGGTGAGAGGGTAGAAAATAGGTACAATTGTTAATATTCAATATCTCCGGCAGTTCTTAATCGATTTAAAAATAACTTTTTTTTCAAAGAGTATTATATGATAGGTTAAACAAAAAAAAATATTGTGAAGACCTGATGAATATCTTTGGACCTGAAGGGCAGAACTTCTCAAAATTGAACAGTACAGCAATAATTCTTTTTGCATTAGGTTTAGTATACGTTTATTACTACAAGGGGGGGGGGGGTGGAAAGGGGAAAATAGGAAGGGGCGTGGGAAGGGGAGGGGGATATATACAAATATAAATACTAAATATCTGCGACAATAAATAAATGATTTTAAATAACTTTTCTTCAGAACGAATTATACATAATGTTGGTCACATAAAATATGGTGAAGACCTGATGAATAGGTACATATATGGAGAGCAAACCTCCACAAAACTTTGCAGAAACGCAATGATTTTTTGTTCATTAGGTTAAGTATATGTGTTTTATTAAAAATAGGAAGTAAAGAAGGTGTAGAGGTGAGGGGGTCACGAATGATTACCACGCATAAGTGTACTCAATATCTCTAGCAGGTTCAGCCGATATTAGTATTTTCTTTATCATAAAAACGAAATGACAGTGTAGCTTCCTTAAAAATCATAAAATATTAATTTTCGTTTTTGAAATTATAAAGGATCACAATGGTTCATTTTTATATACATTGAATCCAGTTTTCATTATATGATTACCTTTGGCATCATTACAATGCTTATGAAAACCAAAAAGTAATAAATAAAATAATTTAATTAAAAATTAAAAGACCGACTTCAATATGCACTACAAAGTAATAAATAATGCATATTTCATTGTGCTAGTACACATTGATTAATTTTCTTATTGACGAGACTAGCCAACAAATCTTAAATACGTAATATTTTGAAGGCGGGTCGCCAATTACGAACACCACGACCTACACTTAAATTTAATTTGTGTAAAACATTCTAGCGAAAAACACGCAATTTTACACGCAATATTAATTTGTCTTAATCTATATAAACTTACGCCATTTTCCCAGAAGGGGTATGCAGAGATTCTCCTGGTATCAACCAGGACACCCACGTTACGCCTTGCGTGTTTTGTCCCTCGGTGTGGTTGGGGGCGAGAGTCTATAGTCATATCGGGTGCAAATTCCAGTCCGTGTCCTGATAACTAATAGCAAAATCGCCCGTCCTTAATATATCAGCTCTTAATCAACATTGTTGAGCATCGGACTTATCTACAATCGAGGGAAACATACAAACTTAACAACCCTTCCCTTTCTTATACTTTCCTCACTATGATTCCTATCACTGTTAAAGTAATTGTATACATATGCAAGTGACTCCAGTCAATGGTGTACCCTGGTGTTGAAACCCTTGACCACTGTATCTTTGATCGTATGCAATACTACACATATGACACATATTAATTCTATTAAAATTTCAACAAATGTACACGTAGGATCAATATGTTAAATTAATTTGTTTCTAGTTTACATATGGACCTAACTGAGCGCCAACGATACATCTACAAGTAGGTAATATTCAACTGTGTTACATTACTTAAATTTGTTCTGGTTTGGCACTTGGCGACCCGCCTTCAAAATATTACGTATTTAAGATTTGTTGGCTAGTCTAGTCAATAAGAAAATCAATCAATGTGTACTAGCACAATGAAATATGTATTATTTATTACTTTGTAATGCATATTGAAGTCGGTCTTTTAATTTTTAATTAAATTATTTTATTGTTCTTTAAAATTTGTAAGCATTTGTTGCTTTATATTTTAAACTTGCTTTTGACCGCAATATGGTCTACGTGATTAACTGTATTTACAATATGTTTTATATCTTTAAAATCGATACATACTCCCCTAAATATACCAATTACATCCCAATTTCTTCCATCAAAATGAGATAATTCTAAAAATCCAAATTACATCACAAAATATAACGTCGGGCAAATTATGTAATTTATTACTTTCTTAACTACAAAGATTTCCTGCCTAATCTTCGCTTAAGACATATAAATTGGTCATTATTTAATTATATTATAATAAATAGATACTATTTAAACACAATAACTTGCTACCTTCAAAATTTCTAATCTCGGAACCACGCACAATTTTACTGATGAGTATTTTTTACGTGAAACCCATTTACGCTTTAAATTAAAGTTGCTTTTGCTTCTCTTCAAAATCACCTATCTAAGAAGATACAATTGTAATTTTGAAGTTCATTTTTAAAACACAAACTTTCGACATGGACATTTTTTGTATTTTCACTTCACAGACATTTCACTTTTACTTATATGTATAGGTAAATGCAGCAGGTAGTAATAAGTTAATGCTATGACGAAACACAAATAAAGAAATATAAGAAATCGATGACTTTTTCCAAACTTTAACACTTTGAGAACTGTTGGTTCTTTAATACTTTGTACGATTGCATTAAGTTGTGTAAGTTTTTCGATTGTATATAGTTGATAAACATCAAAGATGTAGTATAACGAAGATCGGCAATTGAAAATTTCGAGTGACTCAAAAACGGGGCTGTGATAGCATGTGATAAATTGTGTTCAATAAAAATAGCTTCGCACTGAAATATCAAATAATATTAAAAAAAAATCATAATTTGTCACTCGGGCACTTAACAGTTTACACTACCACAGCTTACTTGCTATCGCTGTGTTGTCTTGTCGTGTATCTCGTTGTAATAAACTCATTTGCAAAAAAAACGGGCACCTAAGCAATGAACCATTTCAAATGTTACTATTGGTTTGTTTGATAATTATAGGTAGTTTTACTTTCACAATTTTGTAAATTAATAAGCAAATAATCGTTTTCGTCAGTATTATCATAAAATTTTGATAAAATTTATGGGTTTTAATGCTTAAGTTCACTAGTAGTGTATGCTCGCTAGTAGTGCATATGCTCGTGAAGTAAAATTTAACAAAGATTTTTGTTTGTTTTTCTTTAATAAAGTAAAAGCAGATAAATGTTTAGTATCGAGTGTGACCCCCTCTAGCTGAAATCACAGCTTGAATTCGTCTGGGTATGCTAGCGAGGATATCCCGGATACTTGCTTGCGGAATACGTTCCCACTCCGCGGTAATCACATTCTTCAGCTCTCTGATGGTCTGCGGAGCCGGTTGTACTGATCTCACGCGTCGTTTCAGAACGTCCCAGACATGCTCTATAGGATTGAGGTCGGGACTTCGAGCTGGCCAATCCAAACGACGAATGCCGACCTCTTGCACATACGCTTCCACATCGCCAGACCGGTGGGCGCGAGCGTTGTCGTCCATAAAAATTGAGTCTTCGCCTAAAGCGGCCAATGCGGGTTGTGCATGAGGAATTAGAACTTCCGTTATGTATCGATGTCCAGTCAGTGAGCCGTTTTCAATGAAGACTAACTCTGTACAATCCATTGAATTTATTCCTGCCCAAAACATAACAGAGCCCCCACCATAAGGTGTGATTTCTTCAAAACAAGCCTCTGCAAAGCGTTCTCCTCGTCTTCGTAGCACTCGCCGACGTCGATCTTCACCGAACAGAGATATCCTGGCTTCATCGGAGAACAATACCCTATTCCAGTCTTCTTGAGTCCATGACTCACAATTTCGAGCAAACCTAAGCCTGGCAACTCTGTTCTCACGGAGTAACTTAGGGCCGCGGGCCGGGCGATGACTGCGTATATTGGCCGCGAGAAGCCTCCTCCTGACCGTCCATAGACTACTATGCACATTTCTTACTTCTTCGAGGTTGTTCTTAAGGTCCACATACGAAGACTTGCGATTTCTCAATGCGCGATTCACAAGAAAACGATCATCCCGTGGTTGGGTACATGGTTTTCTTCCAGAACCAGGCTCAATCCTATAGAGCATGTCTGGGACGTTCTGAAACGACGCGTGAGATCAGTACAACCGGCTCCGCAGACCATCAGAGAGCTGAAGAATGCGATTACCGTGGAGTGGGAACGTATTCCGCAAGCAAGTTTCCGGGATATCCTCGCTAGCATACCCAGACGAATTCATGCTGTGATTTCAGCTAGAGGGGGTCACACTCGATACTAAACATTTATCTGCTTTTACTTTATTAAAGAAAAAACAAACAAAAATCTTTGTTAACTTTTACTTCACGAGCATATGCACTACTAGCGAGCATACACTACTAGTGAACTTTAGCATTTAAACCCATAAATTTTATCAAAATTTTATGATAATACTGACGAAAACGATTATTTGCTTATTAATTTACAAAATTGTGAAAGTAAAACTACCTATAATTATCAAACAAATAAATAGTAACATTTGAAATGGTTCATTGCTTAGGTGCCCGTTTTTTTTTGCAAATGAGTTTATATGAGTTAAATCATTTTATCACACATCTTTCAGATTAACTATCTTTATTAAACCACATCTATATATAAATTAATAGATTATTAAATACGATAAGTAACTGTAGTCCAGAAGATGGCCGCTATACATGTTTCTTAATATGCTAAGCTTATTGACAATAAACAGATTTCAAATTAAGTTAACAATCAGTGATTCGATAGTATTTGTTAGAAACATGAGTGAATTCATTAATTTAGCTTAATTTACAGTGGCAATATACATATTAGACTGGCGTGATATCAGAACTATGATACAGGGTACTGTAGATGATATGCCCAGTGTTAATACTCATACTAATTCTGCGAAATATATTAAAATCTTAACGAATTATAAAACACTGCCGCATCACATGCTAAAATACAAATAATTTGCGCCCCAATAGTGTATCTAAATGAAGCAATGTTATTTTATAAGCACATTTCATTAATATATAGCACTAATTTTTATCTAATTTACTAGGCCCATATGTAACACAAGAATTGCCTAGTTTTACAAAATGATTTTCTTGATATTTAGGATTTTTATCTGTAGTCCGCTTGAAGAATGTTTATTTAGTCGGAACTTACAATAAGTTTCTTTTTTTTTATTTGTTAATAGCCAGTCAACTAATCAAAAATTATTTCACAGCATAATCAGTGATGGATTTTCACTTTTAGCCCAATAAATAATTTAATACAAGCAGAAACCTGGGTTTTAATTTATTAAACTCACAAGAAAAAGAAAAATATCTACTGATGAACTAAACTAGTAAGTACTGTTTGACATTTCATACTTTCAAGTCGAAAATTCAATAAAATTGTCGTATTAAAATTGTGTGAGTTACGCCTGTACAAATTGTTTCGACTTGGAAAGTATAAAACATCAAACGGTACTTATTTGTTAAGTTACATTAACGTTGAAAATTACCCGCCTATATTATGGGAGATCCCACGCAATTTTTAAATATACATTTGAAATACCTGGAAATACCGCGTTTTCGATTTGTAAATCCCGCCAATTGTTTTTAGTTCTATGGGCTAATTTTTGGCGGCGCTAGTTGTCATAATAAACTCAAATCCTGACTTTAAAGTATGGAGATGTCGTTCTTCTAGTGGTCTATTCTTTGCTCATGACACATTAATACACAATGTAAAGTATACTTTATTTTCACATGTATTCAGTTTATTTTTGTTTGTGTAATACAAGAAGGAATAATTGAAGAAAAATAAATTACTCGAGAGCATGAATATGTATTTAAAGGAAGATTACACACAGAGTGTTTTGCAAAAACGAAGAGACCTGCAAGAAGAACTAAAAAATAAAAGAGAACAAGGTGAAAGAGTAGTACTTAGAGGGGACAAAATAATAACCCTTAATAAAGATCAAAGCAAGGATAACAAACCAAATAAAGAAAGAAGAACACAGAAAAGAGATTTGTCTGAATCTCCCGAATACTGCGCTAAAAGCTCCCCACTAAGAAAAACAACAAATAACAAAGTACAACAAATATCTAAAAAGAATAAAGCTTATGATATATCTAATTATATGGTAAATACTAATACTATTAACGGACCAAACGATAGAGAAACAAATATTGAATCGCAATAGCTATTTGAAGCCCTCTCCCAATATCCTCCAGGCTGGCTAGTCACTGGAAACATAGTGGAGGATGTAGACGATAACCCCCCAAACAAAACCAAATATCCAGGATCAAGTTATTTATATATTGCGAGCCTGAACGTAAGAACATTGCTATCTGATGCCAGAATCGTTGAGCTCAACGACGCTATTAAAGATTTAAAATGGGATGTAATTGGGATGTGTGAAACAAGGAGAGCGTATGAAGAAATAGACGAGTATTCAGAATTTATTTTGTATCACACAAAGTGTATCAACGGACAATATGGTGTCGGATTTCTGGTGAAACGTTATCTGAAAGAAAGTATCGTTTGTTTTAAATCCTATTCAGAAAGAATGGCATCTCTAGAAATAATCCTGCCGAACAACACAGTTTTATCTATAATTCAAGCCTATGCACCTACCGCAAAATGTACAGATGACGAATTAAACAGATTTTATGAAACATTGGAGGGTGCATTGGAAACGATAAACACAAAATCACTAATAGTAATGGGCGATTTTAATGCCCAGGTCGGCGAAGCAATTCAAGGTGAAGAACTAATATTCGGTAAATACACCCATGGGAAAAGAACAGCACATGGTCAAAGGCTAGTAGAATTTGCTCTTGAAAAAAACCTAAAATTTGCAAATAGTATTTACAAAATTAGACCAAACAAAAAGTGGACTTGGCAGTCTCCAAACGGCATATGCCGCACAGAAATAGACTATATTCTTGCAAACCCCAATATCATAATACATAACTTCAACATTATACAAAATCTAAACTTTAATACAGATCACAGAATGATAAGATGTAAAGTATATACAGGTGGAGCAAAAAACAAAAGAGTTTTTAAAAAGCAAAAGATACAAACTAAAGAGCCATGTCTATTTACAAGCGAGAATATGAAATATTGGAAAGAAAAGTTTATAGCCGCAATGGAGAAATCATATGATACACAGACTCAATACAACAACTTTGAAGAAGTTCTGAACGACCTTATAACTCAACTACCAAGAGTGAAGAACACAAAGAAAACCTTACTCACCGACGAGATAAGAAGTTTACTAGAGAGAATAAAAGAACTATACACCGGAAGAAGAACCAAAGAAACTAAAAAAACGATCGCACAAATAAGTAAACAAATCAACAGAGAGATCTCAAAGAACACTAAAGCTCATAGAAGCGTAACTTTTGAAAAATACATAAATAGAGCAGGAGCTATCAAAAAAGCATACAAGGAGCTTAAAACGTCATCAAAATGGACAGCAAATTTAAAAAATAAAGACGGTAAAAACATATATAAAAGGCCCGAAATATTAGAAGAAGCCACAAACTTTTATCAAAAGCTCTACTCCACACAAATAATAAATACAAGTTTTGAATTATATGAACAGAAAAACCAAAATAACGACATATTACCCGAAATATTATACTCTGAGATAGATTATGCTATTAAAACACAAAAAAATGACAAAACACCTGGGGAAGATAACATAACAAACGAACTACTCAAGTCTCTATGAGAACTATTGCAGGAACCTTTAAGAACAATGTTTAATAATATACTGAAAACAAGTAATACCCCTCAACAATGGTCAAAATCTATTATCACTCTATTACACAAAAAAGGAGATAGAGATGACTTAAACAACTATAGGCCCATCAGTCTCACGAGTAATATGTATAAAGTTTTCTCCAAAATAATCTTGAACCGACTAAAGAAGACTTTAGATGAGAATCAACCACCAGAACAAGCGGGATTCCGTAAAAACTTTTCAACTATTGATCACATCTTCGTTGTTACACAACTAATAGAGAAAACAAAAGAATACGGGAAGACTTTGTACATATGTTTTATAGATTATACTAAAGCCTTCGACTCCCTGGAACACCCTGCTATCTGGAAAGCATTAAACAAACAAAACATTCATAACAGATATATCGAACTACTTCATAACGTCTACTCCAAAAGCACAGCTAAAATAAAATTGGAAAGAGAAGGATTGGAATTCCCGATACAGAAAGGAGTAAGACAGGGCGATCCCTTGTCACCCAAGATATTCTCGGCAGTTTTAGAGATGGTATTTAGGAATATCGATTGGGAAACCAGAGGAATAAAAATCAATGGAGAGTATCTGAGTCACTTGCGGTTCGCTGATGATATAGCAGTTTTTGCAGAAGAGAGCACTCAACTAGAAATCATGGTTAACGAGTTGGAAAAAGAGAGTAGAAAAGTTGGTTTGTCACTCAATACGGCGAAGACGAAAATTATTACCAATGGAGATAAAGAGATAGTAAAGGTGAACGGGGAACCCATCGAGTATGTGAACGATTATGTATATTTGGGGCAAATAATCTCGTTTACAGACCTGACAGTAAATGAAATAAACAGAAGAATTGCAATTACATGGAGAAAGTACTGGAGCTTAAAAGAAATTGTAAAAAATAAAGAAATCCATACTGACATAAAAAGTAGGTTATACGACATAGTACTCCTTCCCTGTCTAACATACGGTTGCCAAACATGGGCTTTACGTAAAAAAGATGAAGACAAACTAGCAATACACCAAAGGAAAATGGAAAGAAGCATGTTGGGCATAAAACTCTATGATAAGATAAACAACGAAATAATTAGGAAAAAAACAAAAATAACAGATATACGAGAAAAGTTAAGAAACTTGAAATGGAACTGGGCTGGACATGTTTGTAGAATGGAGAAAGATAGATGGGCAAGGAAGATATCGGAGTGGGTACCCAGAGATGGTCAAAGGCACAGAGGCAGGCCAAGGAAACGATGGGAAGATGTATTCAAAGAGAGATGTGGAGGAGACTGGAGGACACAAGCTAGAGATAGAGATAAATGGAGGCAATTGGGGGAGGCCTACGCCAAGGAGGCGACTTCCACAATAAAGAAAAATAAATTATAATAATTGGAATAAATATATTTACTTTTTTTTTATAACTAATGTAATAAATATAAAGTTAAATTCTATTCATACTAAATAAAATATATCAATAAGAATTGTATAGTATTAATAATTTTATGTAATCCTAATGATTGTAAATTGTGGTAGAATAAAGGCTATTTTTATTTTATTTTTTATTTTATTTTTTAATACAAGAAGGGAAAATATTCAGAGTAGAACAGTGAGCGGAAAGGCTTCCGTCCCTTTCAGACCAAAAGGTTTTTTTCTTCTGTTTTTAGTAATAAAAAGTTACAGATGGTACTTTTTAATATATTAATTTATTTTTTATTAAAATACAGATAATTCCATTAAGAGCGTTTATACCCTGCACGCGCTTTTTGGCTTAAAAACAGGACTTTTCAAATGAGTTAATAGCCACCAATAAACAATTTAAAGGAAAAATAATTATTACTAATTTTAGAAAAGGTTGTCATCTAGGGAGTTTGGTGGAAAACATTATAGATTGATAGATAATTTGTGAGTACTATACGGATTACTGAACACAAGTTTCGTTATTTAGGCTTTAAATGGCAATTTAGAAGCTTAAGATATCCTTAACCACTAAATATAAGATGAAAATAAAAATATTATCAGACTAATAAGACCCTTATGGAGGGATTTTGCTGAGAAAAATAATCTTTTCGTGTTTAGTTCCCGAAAAATAAAAATTTAAACAATGCGAAATTATTCAGAAACTCTCGTCAAGAACATATTTTTTTTCACCAACTTATCGTACATAATTTTTTATAACAATTGCATATTATAATAGAAGAACATCTTATCAATAAATTACCATTTTTATATTTCAAGAAAATTAGTTTTCATGTTTTCTACAAATATTTTAAAAACCACTATAAAACACGCTGTCCGACGTGGATCAAATCAGACCGCCGCAAGGCCTTCTAGAGGGAGGACGTATCGCTCGTCGCTCCGGCCTGGCTGCAGTCGATTATGCCGCGCGTAGTAAAAATAGCCACGCGCGGAATGCGATTACCACATCTTAGTACTTTGGTAGTAAAATATTTAATTATTTTTATTACCTACAATGATTTTGTAGTGAGTATAAATTATGTTTCAGGTAATATAATGGGATGTAATTCCGAGGCTAAATTATGTTATGTATTGTAATATAAAATTAAATATATTTCGTAATTGTAAGGGGTTGTAAGGCCCCTAACACTATTTATGTGTTCGAACACGAAATGATTAATAAAACGTCCGTAGTGTCTACTGATTTGAATGCAACTTAACAATGTAATAATAACGAAAATATGATTAGTATCTAAATTTGTATTATTCTTTGCTTGCACAGTAATATTTGTCTACTTATAATGCAAATAAAATATTTTTATGATATTATATTAGTTACATTTCAATTGAATATTTGAAGCGCACGGATCAAAGTTGTTGAGCCGATTGTATAGCGAACCAACGCGGCAGCTCTACGCACACAGCTTTGGTCACTTATGTGTGCGTGAAATTAACGAAGAAATACCTATAGTTGACTTTGCGCGCAAGGTGTATACGCTCTTAAGGGCCAAGGGTTACGCCAAAAATTATTGAAGTGCTAATTACTAATAGGTACGTAATGCAATAAGTAATTATAAGTAATACAAAAAAAAAATTGTTGGACTTCAAGTTCACTCCAAGAACACCGAGTCTAGATCACCAGGGAATCTTAATTATGTTTTTTATTGGAAATATAGTTTTTTCCCCACACAAAAAAGTAGGTTTCATGATGGCATAATAAACTTCGCACAGATATTAAGTTTCATAGTAAATGGACATTCTCCTTTGCAATGACACACTAATAGAAAGAGACACCGTCCATTTTCAAGCTACGGTTCTGTACTCTTCGCAACCCTTTTGAAGTGCTTAAAGTATATTATACCGTAAAACGTGGTGATTAGGGATCAAAGGGAGATTAGGGACAAAACTGAGAAAACATTTTAAGGTTGAAATGTGAGCCATTTGTTGCACATACCCCCAAATACTGGATTGCTAC